>JAAKBH010000877.1:0-86268 GCA_019776075.1 Amaranthus palmeri
ATTACTTAATATAATCTGTAGCTAAACTATAACTAACTTAAGTTACAATTAAACATGGTCAAGCTGAAATAATCAGGTTATGATAGTGTTATTTTAAAGTGCCAAGAATCATTTCAACCAAGGATCATTGCATTAGGAGTAAATATTTATAAGGGAAATAAAATTAAACTAAGAAAATAAGGTTATCAAAGTAGAAAATTCAGAGAATCATGTGGCCGTTAAACTAAAAAATAGTTTTAAAGTGATAGAGAAGAATACAAGCTTTGGTTTCCTTATTTTGATGTATAATAATTACCCTATAGGGATGGGGAGGAAATAGTTTCCTCCCTCTCCCCCAAAATAGGTTGATCATCTTCCATTTCTTCATCTTTTTCACAATCATTGGCGGAATCGTTAGAACTGGCTAGGATCGGCTAGAATCGTTGGTAGGATCGTTAGGATCAACTAAGACTCGATTGTAGGAGTGTTAGAATCCTTTGTAGGATCGTTCAAACCTACTAATTTAAAATTTAAAATAAAAGAAATAGCTAATTTCCTACTAATTTAAGAAACTTATAGAGAAAAAGGAGAGCAAGAAGATCAAAAGCAAAAAATGAAAGTAGAAAAACATGCCCAAAACTCACAATTTGATCTCTTTATTATATAGGGTTTTAATTAAAACCCTATTATCCCAAGAATAACATATTTTTCCCTGTATGGTTAGTGGAAGTTTTAGTGTAATAGTTCCCCTAACCGCCATTCAATTAAACAAAGTCTAACAAAATTGAAAACCAAGCCAAGAATCGGACTACAAGAATTCCCAAGTCGTAAAAAAACACTACACTATCCACATGTCACGAGCCACGTATAATATTCTTTTGAAGTGCAAACGACAGCTCGCCACAAGACGCACCATCCTATACATTAATGCTCAATGTCCTTATGGATTGAATTGCCATCCTATAAATCGATGGTGTCCCTTAAGTAGTGAATCTAAGTCTATCCGTCTAAAGAGAAGTACATATAAGACAACGAACTTCTCTTATACCTTCAACTTGACACTTTAAAAGCTCGTGTCTGTATCTTTTCATTAGCTCATGGATAGTCTATATGTCCATCTTGAATTTTTGAAGTTGCTAACTTTGAACTTACATAGGTATAGGTTCTCCCATAGTACTTGTTGTAGTCTTTAACTTATTAATCCTTAGTATACTTATGACTTTTATACTTTATACTCTAAATTATCCCATAAAATATAGTAAAATGTTAACATATATCAAGTGTTAGGACTGCTCACCCCGCTTCCACTGAAATAGCTGAGATAAGAGGACCATAATTTCCTCTTACAGGGAGTTGCCAACTCCCTTTTCCCGCGTAATAGAAGCGAACTTCAATAAAATTGGCTACTCCGATGTGTGGAAATGTTTTTATAAGAGCCTTATCTGTGCCGTTTGCCTCCATTTCTATATTGAAATCCTTGGCCACCAACTTCTCCTAAAGATAAGGTTCATCAGATAAATAGAAGGAAATGTCGACATTTTTAGTAAATGTTATGATTTACGGATATAGGGAGTCGAAGACTAAAAGAGAAAATGTTGGAAACCTGGATATAGATATCAAAAAAGCGTCTACCAAGACCGAAATATGTGTTGTTGTTTCTGAAGACGATTTCCGAAAAGTATAGGGTGACAGTGTAGTTCCCTCTTGCCAAGCAACGACCATAGTACGTTAGAGATGTGGCAGCAAGCCTAGCTTCTTGATAAAGTTGTGTGTCATTCATTGTGAGTTTGGTACTACTTTGTGCTATAAAATTACCAGTAGGAAATCTAGGATTCCAGAATTCCCCACTGCTACTGTATCCCCACTCTGCTGTTCGTGGAATAAATTTAGCTGCACCCTCATCCTCATTATCTTGCTCAAACCTACCTTTTTCTGTTCTTGTTTCTTGCCCTCCACAATTGATATGTAATGAATATCGCGCTTTATTTTCAAATGCGAAAATAGAATTAGAAAATAGAAGAAACAAGCTAATGAAATTAAAGGACTAAACACACATAACTATACAGAAATATAATCATTTATTTACCTTTTGAACATTTTAAGTCTGTTAAGCACGCACTAGAATCTCTTTTTTAATTTGAATACAACAGAAGAAAACAATCAAAAGTAATACGTTAGATACATCAAACTATAAGAAATCATCCTATAGTTTTAAAATGATAAAACTAATTCACTTACAAGTTTTCTTCCCTTGCATTACTTCTGTACAAATTTCTGTGACAAATGAAAGGACAAATATATAAAACTATTTTATCATATACAATCTATGGTAGGCCGGAAGAAAAAAATGAAGTATACTTACAAAGTTGCTTTCTCGCAATGAGATGGTAAGGTGCTATCATTGAAGTTGTTGTAAGAAAGGTCTATTCGGCTGAAGCAAAGGAGGAATGAGAAAAAATGACAAAAAAGTCATCTAAGCAATGTACACGATAGACACTAATATATCTTATACTAGTATCTAAGCTTGTTTGACGAGATAGATAGAGGTCGTGCTGAGCTTAATTAATGAAATACAAGCCGGAGTTGGCTTAGGCTTAAGAAACTTGTTGTGGGCTGAAAATATGGGTCGGGATATAAAACCCAACATAGCCCAATCTGTACTTAAAAAAGATTTCGTTATTAAGTTAAAACTACTATGATTTATTTTCCCAAACGTTGGCCTACAAGTTTATTACAATTCTAAAATTTTCTAGTTACTGCCTTCGCGTCACAGATTGTGCTCGTACAATTTATCAATTTGCCATCGTACAATGAACAAAGTCGTTGGATCAAATTATACATATGTTATTGCATAGAGCCCTCGTTACAGCCTGCTCCACATGAGTATAAGTACGACCTATTTTCAGCTCGACCCTCTCATAGCCTAAAATGTGGGGCCCAGACCAGTGAACATCCCTACACGTATCTTATAAGGTTACTTGTAGGATGATTGGGAAGTTCTAGAGAATAAAAATGGAAGGAAGAAAGATCATACCTACTGTCATCCGTGTCAGTGATCCAACTAGGGATAGTTCCAGTTAACATGTTGCTTGTTAGATACCTAAACATAGATTATGCTTGGGTTGCTTAGGTTAACATGATGTAATTAATATTTTTCAAGTGAAAAATAAGAAATTTAAACCGATGCTAAAATTATGTTTTCATAAGAATATATATGTTTTAGTTGCTTACACTTTTCGCAGCACGTATAAATTTTGAAAAGTATCTGGAATATTTCCTGTTAATTTATTAAAGCTAAGATCTCTGCAACATGGAAATAGCCATTACTAAAAACATTCAGCAAATACACGTTTCTATATTTAAAAGAAAAGAGAGACATAAAGTGAGAGGAAATACAATTGAACTAATTGCGGCATATTATTTCCTATATATGCAGGAATTTCTCCGGTGAGATTACAGTTCCTTAAAGTCCTATCAATAATCAAAGTAATTTAAGATTAGAAACTTATGTAAAGTATTATACTACCTCCGTTTTTGAATCTTGCACCATTTGACTTTTCACATCCACAAATGCACAAACTTTAATCATTTTTAATCACTAATATCTTTATTTATGTTTATCAAAAAATTATGGAAAGTACAAATTAATATATTTTCGATCAAGACTATTTAAAAAAGCTTCTATATGACTACGTTTTAACTTATAGATTAACAACAATGTAAGTGTCAAATTTTGCTGATGAATAGTGCATGATGGTAAAATGGAGCAAGATTTAAAGAGCGTAGGATATATAGTTTGAATTAGTTCAGTTTTTAAACAAGAATTAGCTCACAATGTTGTTAGTTGTTGCAAATTATGCAATGGTGGAACCTTGGAACCATCTCCTTTCAAATCAGTAATTCTCCTGCAGATAAATTACGTGAAATTTGCGACTGGTAGGGTGTTTGTATTTCTTAAGCAAGGAAGATATAACCACAAAAAAAAAAGAACCAAGTAAGTTACATACAGTTCTTGTAAATCAAGCAAACGAGAAATGGATGCAGGTATTGGCCCCTCAAAGCCACTTCCTTGAATTTCTCTGCAAACAAAACAAGTAAAATGTGTGATATAATAATAAATAGTTGAAAAATCTGACAAACTTTCATGTTTTGAGAAAACAATGAGCTTACAACGCTTTTAGGTTTGTCCAACTCTGAAAATAATCAGGCAATTGTCCACTGAAGTTGTTACTGCTTAATCGACTAGCAATGCACAAGAACACGAAATTATAAATCCTTAAGCGCAATGATATAATATAATCTCTTGTAATTGGCCTCAAAAGTGCATAGAATACTTACAGTTCTGCTAGATTACTGAGGTTCTTTAACTCAACAGGCAAAGAGCCTGTAAGTGCATTATCTGTAAGTGTTCTTTTACCCAACACAACATCAAAGAACGCAACAAAAAAGGTCATCAGCTATGTAGATGCTACAAATTAAAGTGCTAGCTAGCTTTTTCATGACTATAACGGTTCGTTTGGTCAGTGGTACTAAATGGAGGTAATGGGAAAGATTTATAGTGTAAAATTTCATCAAAAGCTTTATATCATTCCCGTGGTAATGAAACTTTGATCATAAAAAAGTTATTTTTTCTACAATATTTCATTATCACCTAATACCACCTCTCCCAATGTAATGCGGTGGAATAAATTTATAAAGAAAATGATATGATTGAAGTTGGAAAAGCATGGCAATTAAGGTAGCCAAAAGATTTTTCGATCAAAATTACATTAAATTATCATTCTCATTACCACTGTTTATTACCACCTACCAAACGGGTCGTAAATACTACTCTTACAAGTTGCTCAAGTTAAGTAGCTTTCCAAGTTGGGGTGGAATTGTTCCATTGAATAGATTGCTCTCAATACTTCTGAAATTTTAGTATATGTTCATAAACAAATAAACAAAGTAAGAAATATGTTCAAATTACACAAAGTATAAAGAGAAAAGAGAAAGGAACATACAAATATGTTAGAGAAGTAATATTTCCCAAGTAATCAGGAATAGGACCTGACAAACGATTAGCAAAGAGAGACCTGCAAAAATCCATCTTTTTATTGCATTTTAGAGAATGTTATGCACAAATAAATTATAAATTAAGAATTGGGAAATTGCTTACACAAATTCCAATTTTGTAGCAGTCCATTCTTTTGGTATTGTTCCAGTAAGAAGACTCCTTGATAAATCACTACAAATATATACTTTTATATTAAATTAATAACATTTTTAATTAATAATGTATGTCTACTATGTAATTGAGGGGCTAAGCCAATGTATTCTCACATAGTCTTAATGTAGGGAAGCTTTGCAAGGGATCTTGGCAAGTGGCCTTTAAGACTTTGGCCTTTCCATGAACTGTTTTTAAAGACAAACAACATAAATTTACTCACTGTATTAGTGAAATAAAGTTAAAAACAATAACAATAAACTCTACCTAATGTATAACACCCACAAAAAACAACTACCTAATTTTTTTATTTTATTTTATTCTATTTTATTATTATTATTATTATTTTTATTATTATTATTATTATTATTATTATTATTATTATTATTATTATTATTATTATTATTATTATTATTATTATTATTATTATTAATTTTTTAAAACACTACCTTATATGACTTTAATATTTACAAACCACTACATCGACAGAAACTGTAAGTCGATCATTAAGTGGAGGTTTAACCAATCACGTGCTTGCCACATGGTGCCACTAACTGAACCGGCACTATTTATCTCTTTGAAGGTAACTAGTTCCCCTGTCATAAGGTTCAATTAGTGGCATCACGTGTCAAACATGTGTTTGGTCAAACCTCGACTTAACGGCCAACTTATGATTTCTGCCAAATTGTAGTGGTTTGCAAATGTTTGAGTCATATGAAGTAGTCTTTTGCGATAGTTTAACGGTAAAAAGTGCTTTACAATAAATAGTTTATTCTAATTGTTCCTTTAAATTATGATAAGACACTGAAAAGTTGGAGTGATGACGTACATATTAGTGACATGCGATACACCATCGATGCATTCACAAGATAGTTGGTTGACATAACTATGCCTGCTTGGATCAACTGGTGTATGCCAGCAACTATTATTCTTGTTACATGGATCCCCCTTACACTCTAAAACATACTTTAATTCTTTAGCAACTTCTCCAAGGGCAGCAACTGCACACAACCACAACTTGTATCATGTATGTGATAGAATAAAAAATCTCCATCTGATCCTTAGTGAAGTTCCCACAAATTTAGTGGCGGATCCAGGGTCTGGAGTCACAGAGGGCACCAACTAATAGAAGAGATTTCGGCAGAGTTTTATATGTAAAATTAATAACTATTTAACTCTTATTTGATAAAATTTTAAATACGACATACCACAAAAATGGAACAAACTAAATCAACTGAACTTATTAAAAATTTGAGATAGAATGAATAAATAAAACAAAATTACTAAAATGAGGGAGTATTTATCATCAAAAGCCTTCAGTATTATTTTACACTTTTACTCTTACTAATAAAAAAGTCTACATTAAATATTTAAAAAAAACGCCTAGGGGCACGTGACCCCGGGTGCTCCAATGTGGCTCCGCCACTGCCCACAATAAATTTTTAATGGGAATTAAGAAAAATAGAATCATTTAGATAGTGGATATATTATTTATTTTTTTTTAAGATTTGATATATTATTTTATTGAATGACTAATTTTGATGGAGGAGAAGTGAGGATCATAAACATTAGTAATATTAAAAGAAATTTAAAGAAAAAAAAATATGAGGGCTACAACTAATGAAAAAAATATTGTTATAAAGTTTGTGGGATCGCAATAATGTGGAAACCAAAAGGAATATACAAATGTTAAAGTGAAGTTAATGGAATATGCGGAAACTATAACCATTATTATAGTATTAAAATGAGAATGAATAAAGTTATTTTTGTCCAAAATTCGTGATATGAATAGCAATATCCTTTATGCGAACAACACTTAAAACATTCAAAAATGACAAAAGGAACTTCTTTAAGGAGCGAAGATAATTTGTTAATATTTATTATTTGTGTTATTACCTTGTAAGCCTAGGTTAGGTTAATGTTTTACTTGTTCTCTAAGTTAGATTAACTTTTTAATTATAAATATTATGCAATAATACTCAGCCTAATATTTTTTTGAATGGAAAGCCAATATTTTTACTATGGTATCATATTACTATGTATTGACCCTTCATACCCTTTATCTATCTCATTCTTAAATTCTTGTTTCATTCCAAACACTATCACTGTTCACGCTATCTTCCATTATGACCAATCTTCAACCCATATCTTCCCTTAAGAAATAACTTCCCTTACAACACGTTTTTTCCCTAAATTCTTACTATATTTTTCTTGTTCCTTCAGCTACATTATGTTCTCAACGCCAATTAGGATCGACTATGAGATTTGAGAGAATCAGGGCGAAATATTAATATGAACACCTAATTACTAAATATACTTCTATTGACCCCTATATTAAATATTAAAACATTAATTTTCTAACTTTGGATGGATTCGGGCAAAAGCTCCTCTTACCCCTTATAAAAGCGGTCGTGATGGCAATATATAATATGTTCAAAAGTTCACAAATTTATTCATATTTCCTTTGTATTCAATACCAAGCAAGCCTATAACCACATATATATTACTTTAAATTATTGTATATACGACCTAATCAACACAGTAATTCGTTTCTTGTTCTTTCTATACGTACAAAGGACAATTATATATAATTTTTTCGTGCAAAAAAGTTTCATTGAAATAACGTCACTTTCTAATGAAAAATAAAAATGATTATAAGTTTTTTAGGGTTAAAAATGAAATAAACGGCTATACGAGGTTCAACGATGAAAAACAAAATGAAAAATTAAAGCAAAGATGAACACAAGTGTTTATGAGATATCTTGGATACCTCCCCCTCAAATGTAGTTTATTATAAGTGATTCAACAATACAAGTATAATAAACATCTCTTATCTTGAGAACACTCTCTCAAGATCACAAAATAATAGAGCAAAGTAAGAACACTCTCAAATTTCTAACAATGCACTAGACTACTCTCAATATGTGTTTGTGGTGAGTTTTTTCTATGAATGATGTATCCTATTTATAGAGTGGAGTACATCATTCTACAACCACACATTTATGAACCATAAATCACACTTAATCACTCACATAACTATGATAATAATGCATAACAATTAACATGGCAATAATACAACACATTAAACAAGCATTCAAAAAGTGTTAAACTACCCTTTCAATGCCTCATTCAAAATAGAAATTGATGACAAGGAATCCGAGGAAGCCTCTTCGAACGAGCAAACCACAGCACGAACGAGCACGAACACCCTTGTAGCTTCTGACAGAAACTACCACAGCTGCTCGAACGAGCCAGCCTATTGCTTGAACGAGCCAGCCTATTGCTTGAACAAGCAGCCCTCCCTTATGCACATTGATTGCTTTTGTCCCATCTGCTCGAACAAGCCAAGTGACGCTCGAACGAGCACTTGGTCGAGCCTTCCTACTGACTTGCTTATACAAGCACCACCTCATGCCATTCCTTGACTCGATCAAGGCATGATTCTTATACACTTAGTTAAGCTCTAGACGCCCCATATCGAGCACCTTATGTAACGTTTCGAACCTTAATCCACTCACATTCAACACACCCTCGTCACTCTCTTCCAATGTGCACGATAAAGCGTGTTTTATTATGTGATTAAAGTTAACGTCAAAGTCACAAATATTGGCACTTGCTTTAATAATCTCCCCCTCAAGTCCAATAATATTCTTATCATACTCAAATGTTACATTCTTTGACCCAAATACATTTTCATCAACACTTTTTTGGCCTAGGCTACCGCACCCAACTTGTTACTCATACAAGTTCCTCTTGCTCCTAATATCCTTCATAAGCACAAGGCTCCCTCTAATGACTTTTAAATCCCCTCCACTTGCTTTGAAAGTGCATCCCTTACTCTCAAGTCTACCCAATGAAATAAGGTTCCTCTCAGACTAGGTATATGCCTTACTTCACCAAGTCTTCTCTTAACACCTCCATGTGTCTCAATTATAACCTCACCCATAGCATCTACTTTCACCTTCTCATCATTTGGTAAAGTAACAAGGTCATTATCACCATAACTAAGCTTGTAAATTTTTCTTTTTCACAACAAATGTGGAATAAGCAACCGGAGTCTATTACCCATCCCTTACTATGAAGCACTCCCCCATCAACTAGTAAAGCCCCCATCATAGTCATCATCACTCATAATGCCTAGTTGGCACTCCCGCTACCCTCATTCTCTTTTCTCTTATCCCTTAAGTTTTTCATTCTATTAAGGTCTTCCTTAAATTTGTTGCACATCATTTGCATGTGCCCATTTTTCTTACAATAGTAACGCTCTTTGTACTAAGGTCACCCCTTCCATGAGATTTTCCCCTTCCTTGATATCCCTTTTTCTTGGTTCTCCCCCTATTAGAACCCTCCCTATACAAGCCATCCCCAATATTCTTCTTCTCTTCCCCCTCTATTTTCACCATGAACATATCATTCTCTCTCAACGTCGTTAATGCTTGATCAAGAGTGATAGAATCCCTTCCTTAGAGCAATGTTTGGACTATGGTTCTATAGTCCTTGGGAAGAGAAGACAAGAGTAGTAAGGCTTGTTCTTCATCCATCAACTTCTCATCCGTAATCAACAATCGACACACCAACTTGTTAAATGTGTTTATGTGGTCTTGCATTGTTGTATCCTCATCCTTCATGAGTTGATACACCTCCCACCTCAAGTAAAGTTTATTGGCTAGGGACTAGGAAGCATACACCGCTTGTAATTTTTTCAACAACCCATCGAGATTGGTCTTTTTCAAGTAGTGATACTTAATTTCGGGTGCTATGACAAGCCGGATTGTGCTTACCACCTTCTTTCTTATTTGTGTCCATTTTTCCTCCTCAATATGATTTTGCCTCTCCTTCAATAGCGCATCATCAATGCCTTGTTGCACCAAGTAGTCCTCTTCGAAGCTTTTCCATATGGCAAAGTTGATTCGCCCATCAAACAATTGAACTGAAAGTTATGTCCCGTCACTCATTGTGTTTTTCTTGTTCTTATAAACTCACTTTCACACCCCGAGTGGCCCAAATGATCTTTCCGCTCTGGTACCAATTGAAATGAACGCCTCTACGAGGTTCAACGATGAATTTCAAAATGAAAAATTAAAGCAAAGATGAACACGAGTGTTTATAAGGTATCTTGGATACCCCACCCCACCCCACCCCACCCCCCCAAATGTAGTTTATTATAAATGATTCAATAATACACGTATATTAAACCTCTCTTATAACACTCCCTCAAGATCACAAATACTATAGCAAAGTAAGAATACTCTCAAGTTTCTAACAATGCACTAGACTACTCTCAATTTGTGTGTTTGTGGTGAGTTTATTTTATGAATGATGTATCCTATTTATAGAGTGAAGTACATCATTCTAGAACCACACATTCATTTACCATAAATCACACTTAATCACTCACATAACAATGATAATAATGCATAACAATTAACATAGCTATATATAATACAACTCGTTAAACATGCATTAAACAAGAGTTAAACTACCCTTTTAATGCCTCATTCAAAATAGAAACTGATGAGAAGGAATCCAAGGAAGCCTACTCGGACGAGCAAATCACAGCTCGAACGAGCACGAACACCCCTATAGATTCTAACTAAATCTGCCACAGCTGCTCGAACGAACCAGCCTATTGCTCGAATAAGTAGCCCTCCCAGCTGCACATCGATTGCTTTTGTCCCATCTGCTCCAACGAGCCAAGTGACGCTTGAACGAGCACTTGGCCGATCCTACCTGCTGACTAGCTTCTTTTCTTGACTCGAACAAGCACCACCTCATGCCATGCCTTGACTCGATCAAGGCATGGTTCTTATACACTTAGTGAAGCTCTAGACGCCCCACATCGAGCACCTCATGTAACAATCCAAATCTTAATCCACTCACATTCGACACACCCTCGTCACTCTTCTCCAATGTGCACGATAAAGCATTCGATTATGTGAAGTTAACGTAAAAGTCACAAATATTGGCCCTTGCTTTAACAAGAAAAACTTTAAGTACTCAACTGAATAGAGAGTAAATATATAAGTAGGTAAAAAAAATCAAATTAACGGAGCAAAGGTAAATACAATGGTATGATTTGTGATTTTTCAGGTGAAAATTAAATGATGTAAGAGAAGATTCTCATGAATTAAAGGTTTGATTTGGAATGAGATAGAAGAATAGGAGAGGAAAAAATGTAATTAACAGGAACTGATCCTACCAGTACCATATATTAAGAAATTATTAGCTATGTAATCATATATGAGGTCGTTTAGTTTTGGGGGTTTTGTACGGTTGGGCAAACCACACACACCTTAAACCAGCTTGTTTAAAAACGAAAATGTCCATTTGTAATGTTTTCTTAATGATTATTATATTAAATATTTCCACCAACGAAAATGCCATGGTAAGTTATTTTTCATGCGGGATAAGTTATATTAGAAAATTCCAATGGAAATTAGGAATTTTTTTTCTCTATACTACTGTTTTAAAATTAACTTATGTTTAGCAGCTAATAATTTTGTAAAAACTAAAATTTTTTTGAGTAAGAAATAAATAAGTCTAAGGATTTAATAGTCTACTTTATCGGTTGTTCATTGTTTAAAACTAAAAAGCAAACACAACAGCAATCTACGTAATATACTCCCTGCTATTCAGCCTAAATGTCCCATTTAGTTTTTTCACACTTGTTGATGTAACATTTTAACCTTTATTATCTCAAATTATTCTTAATTAAAAATTATATATAAAAATTTGATATTAATAATCCTTGTATTGAGACGAACCAAACAAGATCCCACATGACTATGTTTTAACTTATAGATTAAGAATAAAATACAAATTAAGAGTGATGAGTGAATAGTGCCACAAAACTAAATGGGACATTTAGGCAGAATAGAAGGTAGTATTATATAAACTTGGTGTTATGCATTTAGCTCTTAGTATTGACCATTATAAAAATACTTCCAATTATTTATAAATAAATTGATATAAAGCTAATAATTTCATGTGTAAAGTTAAATTCATAATCATTTTAGAGAGAATAAAATAAATTTTAACATATTAATAGAAATTGTATATGTGCATATGTAGAATAAAAGCATATTTATATTTATAGTTGACAGTAAGTTAAATGTTGTTCTAATTCTCACTAAAGAGTTAAATACATTCAAAAAAAGTCAGATAAAGGTTTTGAATAAAAGATTTTTTCAAAAATATTAAATTACCTCATAATTACCTTAGAATCACAATATGATGTATCATATATATTAAAAAAAAACTTTTTAAAAAGGAAAATTCATTTAGTGACTTAAATATTTTATTATGAGTTAATACAGATGTAATTCAATCGATTAATTAGATAAGGAAACTACCTAATCTATTGGTCTTTCGGAAAAAACAATCTTATGCAATTTTTTTGCAAAAAACATCCTAATCTAATATATTTCTCTGCAAACGATTAGCACTTAACGGAAAACGTTAGTTGACCGTTAAGTTTGAGGGTTTGACCAATTTGAGAGGTTAAGTTGTTTATGTGGTAATATCTCATTAGTACTCGTATTTTTAAATTATTTAAAATTAAAAAACATATATAAATAAAATAAAAATAAAAGATATTTTACGTCATTTTTACTCATCAAAAGAATTTTTTGTCTAAAAAACGTACGTCGTGATTGCCCTTAAGAGGTAACTCTTTCAAAAATCAGGTCAAAACAAGTACTTATCCGCCTATTATCCGATATTTAAACCGAAAAAGATATTTGACATAATTTTTATCCATCACAACGATTTTAAATAAAAAAAAGACGTCGCGATTATCCTGATAGGATAACTCTTTCGAAAATTCGGTCTAAACTAGTACTTGTTGAAAAATAACATTACAACGTCCTTTTTTAGAAAAAATCGTTATGATGGGTAAAAATGACGTTAAATATCTTTTATTTTTATTTTGTTAATACGAGCACTAATGAGATACTGCCATATAGACAACTTAACCTCTCAAATTGGTCAAATCCTCAAATTTAATGGTCAACTAAAATTTTCCATTTAGTGGTAGTTATTTGCAAGGAATTATATTAGATTAGGCGGTTTTTTGCAAAAAAAAAAAAAATTAATTAAGGTAGTTTTTTGCAAATAAACCTATAAATTAGTTAGTTTCTTATAAGTTTTCCATTAGATAATTCAAAAAATTAAAAAATATGTTTCCTATATCGAAAGACTGTAATTTTTTTTTTTTTTGGTAAAGTTTTACAAGTAAAATTGGTCTTATTTCATAGACTAATTTGAAGTGATAACTACTTTTTGAAAACTTACATATAACAATATAAATTTATATTGGTGTGATAAATTGTTTTAAATCTAAATAAATTGTTTATCATGAGGGCTAACGAATATTATAAGTTAATAAGGAATATCTCAAATTTATAGGCTGAGATGATAGAAAACCAAAATAATCGTAAAAGAAAAATAGAATGAGTAGGGTAGTACATAAACAGGTGATCACAGAATTTGCATGCATGGGCAAATAGTATTCTATAAGCGACAGAAAATAGGGAGAAGTACAACTGTCGAATTTAGTTGATTATAATGAATTAAGTGACGGACAATTATAAGTACTACATGTCTATACCCCAATTAAATAATTAAACATTCACATCCTTAATAGAAAATTTAAACGATGGAAAAATATTATATTTTATTATTATATAATTGTCAAACATTAGAGAGTGAAAACGCTATTTTGAATATTTCTCATCGCCCAAATCTAGAAAGCAGCTATTGGAGACCAGCCACAGTAAACGTCTTAATCTTACATGACTTAATTATATAACAAGATTATTGCAAAAATGAGTATGCATTCGAATAACAGAAAAGACTAGTGTATTTCGTTTATAGGAACTATGAATATAGCATGGGAAAGGAAGAACGACAACAATCCATAAAGCTAGAGTCGTCGCTCGTTTGAGAATGATCATCAGAAAAAGAAGTTTGAGACAATTACTTACAAATATTGTGTACAGTCTCAAAAATTCTTTTACTTGTTATTATTTATTTGTTTCTTAAAGTTGTTTTGACTAGGAATATTCACGAGAATTAAAAATAAAATCTTTTTGATTGTAGATATATTACCAATTACATCCTTTAAGTTTACTCAATTTTAAATAAACATCCTTTAAGTTTATTTGTGGTTGTCACTGAAGAAGGTGATGGAAGAAAAAATGCGTTTATATGCTGGGGCTGGGAGGGTGATTGAAATTTTGAGATTTGGTTTTGGATGAGTTGAAGGATGTAAATGGAATTTTTAATTTCTTTTTTTTTTTGAAAATGAGTAAATAAGATTTTAAAATTAAAGTCAAAGGTAATAGGGTTTGGTCAAAGGTAATTTTAGAGTTCACTCGATCATTATGTTAATTTGGGATAATTTGGTTGTATCGCTGTCATGTTTCCCAAGTTGAAGGTTATAGTTGGTAAAAAAAAAGCTTGTGACTGTTTATTTGAAATTGAGTAAACTTAAAAGCTATAGGGTAATTGATCCAATTGAATAATTAATTTGATAGAGGAAAAGTATAGACCGTAAGCATGAAAAAATATATTAAATAAAGTTATTAATGGAAAAAAATTAAAAAGGAGACAACGAGTATTATACTAAAAATATGTTTAAAACAATATTAAGGGTAAACATGTGAAACCATATGCAATTAAAAAACCTTAAAATTAAGTTGCTGGAAAATATATGGCGACCATAAATATTACTAAAAATTTTATAATATGAGAATACGTAGGATTATTTATGTTTAAACTTTGTGAAATAATTAAATAGATATATTTTTTAGATAAAGAACAAACAACACAAGCTAATATAACAAATGGGTACAACTTTAAATAACATAGGGAGTAATTTTTAGCGAACAATAAACTAAATTAAATAAAGGTTTTATAAGGGGAGATGGGAATATTAGTCTTCTAAGACCACTTACAATAATGTCCTCTGAATTTGGGGTCTAAATTTCTCGCGTTTACTTCTCCTTGTTACACCTCAAACTTCACCAACTCAAAATAGCTGCTCTATACACTACATTTTACTGACAATAGTGACTCTAACCTATTTTATTATGGAAATATAATCGTCAATAATATAAGTTTTCACTAATTTTTCTATAGTAATATGAATTTCTGATTAACCATGTTTAAAAAATGGCAATATATTAGAGTGTGTGTGTGTTATGGTTTATAGTAGGTTATTGAAACAAAAACCAAGATAAAATCATGGCTAAATAAAAGTTGATATTGTTTTAGGAAAATACGCCATAAATTGATATTATTTATGGTTAATTTTAATATCTTATTATAATACAAAAATCAATAAAATTAAATTTATATAATTTACAATAATTTTTAAAATTATTATTCTTTCTTTTTAACTAAACATAAAGAAGCATTACAATTTATTGTTCCCACTTCATGAATTCCATTTGGATACTAGCTAGAAAATCTTCAACAAAGATTATTATTATTGCGGCAAAAAAGACAAGGTCATCGACCAAATTAGAAAAGTATGATTGATGATGCTTTAAAAAGGTTGAAGTTTTTTCACACAGGAATGAAACAAAACCGTTTTTTAGAGTTAATGCATCAATATAAAATCGTCTTATCATAAGATAAGTTTATACGAAAGGTCCATTAATAATAAGAAAAATTAACAAAACAATGAAAATCAAATTTAATCTTCTACACAAATTGTTTTTTATAATAATTTGAGCTAATCTAATAAAAATTATGTCACGCTGACGACCTTAATAGAAAATGAGTGATTATTAAATCTTCCACCTGGATTTAGTGTGTACATAATAATAGAATACGAAAAAGTTGTAAAAGGAAGCGATAGGAGTTATATCTTAATTAAATATTAATCCCAATCAGCTCAAGGCAACTAAATTGACCAACAAACCTATTGATAGAGACAGAACTGATGCATACATGATTAATATTTTAATCAATTCAACATTATCTTTTAATTAAATTTAATTCAAGATTGGCTTAACGATAATAATTAAAGTATTACTATAAGGCAAGGAACTTAATGACTTGCCTATATAGAATAAGAAAGAAAAACTAAAAAATCTTAACCTGGTAATCAAAAATTAAAAAACAATTTAAAGAAGTGTTTACGTAGATGAGAAAAAATTACTAATTACTTTATTTTTGTTTTCGAACCTCCAATCCTAAAAGTGAACTAAAGTAATTATAAAAAATCTTTTTTTAGGGATTGAAGAATATTTAAAAGTGGCTTTAATTGGCGATGAAAAAAGTGAAGATTGCTTCTAATGATAAACTTGTAACTAGCCACAAAAACTTGATGAATTTGTGACTTAGAGCCGAGTAAATTAACAGTCTCTAATTAATATTTAGCTAGATATAATATTATTTATTGAACATTGATTTACTTTTAGGAAAATATATTAGAAAAAAATTATTTCTGAATCATCCACCAAAATATGCTTAGTATTATATTGGTTAAGTCAAATTATTCTTATTTTTATGCATCTTCTCAAAATTAATACTCTTGATTGTTATAGAAAAAAAATAATTCGGATTATTTTTATAATATCACTCTAATAAATATTGACACTTTTTGAGGATACATTCTCTTCTAAAAAATATTTCTCCAAACAAGATTAGAAATCGGTGGAGTTGACCTTTTATTATTGATTAATATTTTCACCAACGTAGATTTTTTCAAAGTATTTTATGTCAACTAATAATTATAGAGGTGTTGGGGGCGGACACGGCTCTCCTTAATTCTTTCCTTCAGCGCAGGTTATTTCATATTTGTCTACAACTTAAAGAATTAAAAAGGATTTTGTTATACGAAAATTAGTGTTACTTCAAAATTTACAATTTACGATTAGTTATTTTATCAATTTAAAAGTATAAGACACATTTACATTTATATTATAATGATAATAAGAAAATTTACGGTACGTCTTTGTTATTATTTCAAACACCCGGTTTTAAGTTTAGAATTAACTTTCCATACAAAAGATTCATTTCTTTCGATTTTCCTATGGCCCATTAATGTCAAGAAAGACATTGCTCTAGTAATACTAATTCAAAAGAAATATATACTCCCTCCGTTCCTTAAAGAAGTTCCCACTTTCCATTTTGCGGTGTTCCAATTGTTGTTCCCATAAGAAATCTTTCCATTTATATCACAAATTTTAGACAAAAATAACTACAACCATCATAATTTTAATTTTTTAATATTGATTATGGGCCCACATATCTTCTAATAACTCCATTTTAAAATTTTTATATTCCTTATGGTCACAACATGTTTCCAACTAACTTAATAAAAACATTTTTTAATTAGTTGTGGTCTCCATATTTTTTTCACTTTTTAAAATAATTTTTTAATATTTGTGGTCCACACTTGTCCTCCATCAAATTTATTATTCAATATAATAATATCTTCATTATTCAAAAGATTCAACTTTTTTAATTCCCGTGAACATTTCTTATGGAAACATCAATAGGGAACGGAGGGAGTATTTATTTTAGCAGCTCGAACAATTCTAAATTCTAATCTTGTGTTATGTTTATGTCCCATCCTCATCTTAAGTTTTTGCTTTGCCAATGTCAACAATAATATAGCACAAATGTGTATGTATAAAAACTAATATGCATGCATGCAAGGTAGAACGTTTAAAAGCTAAGTAGACTTAAAAATATGAATAAATAAAAATAAAAGTAAAGGAGCGAGTAGTATAATATGCAAACCTTCATTAGCAGGTGTATTAGGTAGGCAATCATCAGCATCAGAAAAAGCAGTGAAGAAGCAAACACCCAAAACCCATACGATTTGGAGCATCATCATCGAATAACATTTGGTTGGTGCACCCATGACCTATCTAGCTAGCTGATCTCCAGGTGTTTTTTAAGGTTTATCCCAATATATGGGGATTTTTATATATGAAATGATTTGGTTTATTTGGAGTTTGCCACTTTTCTTCAAAACATGAGCAAGTGTTAAATATATCCAAGTTGGAAATTCGTATTCGATCGGCTGACCAATCTTGAGGATATGCTTATACTTTTCAAGGAGATGTGGGAGAGCCGAGAGGGACTTGGCAGGACTATTTATACCCATTAAGCCAATCACCACAATTAACCAATCTTAATCTTTCATTTTATTTCACTATACATTCCAAGTCTCATTTATTTTTGTTGATTTTTAAATACATAATTAAATACGAATAGATTAAATTCTTAAGTCATGTGCACTTATCTATAATATGAATTTATACATGACCAGTGGCGGACGTAATCTGGGGCACACGGGGACATGTGCTCCTAGGCGTTTTTTAAAACAAAATTTTGTAAAAGTGTAAAATTAATACTTAAGTCTTTTAATGAAAAATACTCTCTCATTTTAGTAATTTGTCTTAATAATTTATTTTGTCCTATTTTTGTATTAGGTTAGTTGATTTATTTGTTGCATTTTCTTTTATGATAATCGTATTTAAAATTTTAGTAAGTCTTGTATAAGACTGTCTCACCATGTGATAGGCCCATACAAGCAACCCATGATTAAAAAACATAAAAAATAATGAAAAATAAACTCACGCTTGTACAAGAAATTATTTTTTTTTAAATAGTTTAGGCTGACTCAATTGAGACCTTCTTATGGTGAGACGACATTAATAAAGAACACGCACTATAATAATGTGCACTATAATAGATCGATCCACTAACCCAAAGCATGAATGAATTTAATAAGTTCAAATTGTCTTTAATTCAAGCTCCGCATATGACTAAAGATAGATCTTGATTACTTGCATTTTTTATTCGAAAACAATACTTAATTACGAGAAACTCTTTCCAGACTAAGTTTTGATAAATTTAGTGTGCTTCCACTTGTCATTTTGTATAAATAAAAAATTAGTTAATTTTACAAGCGAAACGCTACCGAAATTTTGTTCTTTAATTGGTGCCACCTCAGACTCGAAACTCTAGATCCGCCATTGTACATGACATTTGCGAGTAACGGTCAATCAGAAACAATTTTTGTGTTACTATTCAAGGTTGTCAGGATTGAGATTCTACGTAGGATCGTTGAGGGGTAAGATCGAAATCAGTAAAATCTTATCGTAGGATCCACTAGTAAAAAAACTCTCATTTGTAACCCCCTATTTGTATCTTTATTTGAAATAAAAGTTACTAATAATGCTATTTGTAACTTTTATTTTAACATTAGATACAAATAATGTAGTATTTTTATCGTGTGTTAAACAAACGATACAAATACCTCTTATTTGTATCTTGTGTTAAGACAAACGATACAAATAACACTTATTTGTATCGCCTGTTTAGACATACGATACGGTTAACACTTTTTTGTATCGCTTGTTTATACAAGCGATACAAATAAGAAGGTATTTTTATCCTGTATCTAACACTCGATACAAATAAGGCAGAAATCTAATTTTTAAACCTATCCTTCCTTCTTCAATTCCCTTCACACGAAACTCCTCCTATATCTAACACCTGATACCATATTTTCAAATGGTAATGCATTAAAATGAATTTTGTGAATAAATGAGATTTTTGAAATGAATTTTTTGAATAAATGAGATTGTTGAAGGAAAACAAAACATGACCGTTAAACTTGTCAAGAGATATTCCTACCAAGTTACGCTAATTTTTCATTATCATTTTCACTATTTATTGCCGTTTATTAAACGAGCAGTTAGTTTTTTTTTTTTAAACCACAACTTTAACCCCTTACTTACGGCTTAAGCACAGCCATGGTTCATGATATTTTGTGAAAATAGCTAATTATTGTGTTGGATAATTTTGATTTGTGAACCATGTGTGCACCTATCAATTAAAGAGCAAGACTTATCATTCGTGTGCACTCATCAAGTCATAGTTCAACTCAAGAACGTGACTTAGTCTATGCCTATGAGGAGGATGCATCTCGATTACACCGAGAAGGGCACGTTAGAGCAGCAAACCAACACACAAACACATCAAACAACACCACAATGCAGCTAAACAGTGCAACAACCCAACTAACGACCAAGGCACCTTGCACACCATGTGGAGCCTCCACCGGTGCACCAATGACTTGTAGAAGGTTAGTGTTACAATTTGTATATTGGATATTCTTGAAATACAAGAATTTGATTTAGGAAGATAAAGAACAAAAGAGTGTTATCTTTTTATTATCAAAAATGTTCAGAAAAGAGAATACAGATGGAAGCTATTATATATAGCCAAAGGGACAGCTGTAAGTAACTAATGCAAGTAGATAAAAAATAACCTATTTACTAACTAAGGTTAAAAGAAACATAAAAAATAAATAATTATATCAGAGAACAAAAGCTATATGGAGATTGACTCAACATTAGCTTGAGTCAACGTCATCAGGATCAACTATCTTCAACATCCCCCCGCAAGCTTGGGGTGTGGTATTGAACATGCCAAGCTTGAGAAGAAGAGGTTGAAGGTGATTTGAAGGAATGATCTTAGTCAACACATCTGCAAGCTGCTCTTTGGTTGGAACAAAACGAAGAGCAATTAAACCTTCCATGACCTTTTCTCTCGTAAAATGACAATCAATATCGATATGCTTTGTGCGATGATGAAGTACTGGATTTTGCGCAATGTTGAGAGCTGATATGTTATCGCAGGAGAGTGTAACGGGCTTCAGTTTATCAACTCCAAGCTCCTCAAGGAGACGAACCAACCAAGTGACTTCAGAGGCAACTGTAGCCATAGCTCGATATTCAGCTTCACAAGAAGACTTTGAAACTGTATTCTGCTTTTTAGATTTCCAGCTTATTGGAGAATTGCCAAACATGATGATATAACCTGTGACAGATTTACGGGTATCCAAACAAGCCCCCCAATCCGAATCAGAATAAGCGTGAAGGGTCAATGTGTCAGAGGCCTTTAGTAAAATACCTTGTCCTGCTGTTGTGGCAACATAATTCAATGTATGGACAAGTGCTTGGTAATGAAGATTAGTTGGACTTTGCATAAACTGACTCAAGGCTTGTACAGTAAATGACAAATCTGGTCTAGTGTGGGTTAAAAAGTTTAGTTTCCCTATTAAACTTCTATATCTAGTAGGATCAGAATAAAGAGGAGAATCAGAGCAATAAAGCTTTAGGTTTACAGGTAAAGGAGTGGCCACTTTCTTGAATGTAGCTAAACCTGAATCCCTCAAAAGATCAGAAGTGAACTTCTTCTGACTTAAAACAATGCCAGTAGGTAAATAAGAGACTTCTAATCCCAAAAAATATGTCAACTTGCCCAAGTCTTTTATGCTAAAAATATTATGCAAATGAGATTTAAGGGACTGAATAATAGACAAGTTAGTACCAGTAACAATAATATCATCAACATATACAGCAACTATAGTAATCGAATCAGATGAATTTTTAATAAATAAAGAATAGTCATTTTTAGACTGAATAAAACCTTGTTGAAATAGTTCCATAGTTAGCTTAGAAAACCATTGGCGAGAGGACTGCTTAAGGCCATATAGGGCCTTTTTTAATTTGCAAACAAGATGAGGGGGAGCACTTAAACCTTCTGGGACCTTCATGTAAACATCTTCATGGAGGTCACCATGAAGAAAAGCATTATTGACATCTAATTGAAAAAGAGGCCAATTCCTAGAGGCTGCTAAAGCAATCAAACATCGAACAGTAGTCATCTTCACAACAGGAGAAAAGGTTTCTTGAAAATCAACTCCATATTTTTGATGATAACCTTTTGCTACTAAGCGAGCCTTAAATCGTTCCAAAGTGCCATCAGATTTTAGTTTAATTTTATAAACCCATTTCGAGCCAATTGGTTTCTTACCTGGTGGTAAAGGGACTAAATCCCAAGTGTGGTTTTTGTGTAAAGCTTGAAGTTCCAAGTTCATTGCTTCCTGCCAAGCTAAATCTTGGGATGCCTCTTTATAAGAAAGTGGTTCATGCCAAGTAGATTGAGAAGCAAAAAATAAATGGGTGCAAGGAGGTAGATTAGAAAAGGATACCAAATTGCACCAGGAAACACTATTGCATATATACTGAGATAAATGAGCAGGAGGCTTAGGACATCTATTGGATCTTCTAACATTAGTTGTTGGAGTAGGTAGTGGAGATGAACTTTGGGTAAAAGCATTATCTAAAGTAGGAAAAGAAGTATTGTCTAAAGTATCTGATACAACATCACGTGAAGATGCAACAATATTTGTGTCAGTAGGACAGCTTGCAAGTGGAAAATCAGCATGTGAAAAATTGGGTTGCGTGTCAATAGATGGATTAATATCACAATAAGGTCTTTGAGAAGCATGTGAGATGTCAGTTTGATGTTGTATAGGAATGGCATGTTGAGTGTGTGAATTTTGTGACCACTGTATAAAAGGATCCGGATAAAGAGGTTGTATGTGAGAAACATCAGTGGAAGCAGGTAGATAGAAAGTTGCATAAGGGGACTTACTGTCTTGTGGATGATGGAAAGGAAAATGTTTTTCATAGAAGATCACATCCCGTGAGATTATGACACGTTTTGTTCTAGGATTATAGACCTTATAGGCCTTTTGGCCATAAGGGTAGCCTAGGAAAATACATTTATCAGCTCTAGGATCAAATTTGCTTCTCCCTTGTTTTAGAGTAGAAATGAAGCATAAACATCCAAAACTCTTAAGATGGTGAGTGTTAGGGGGAGTGCCAAACAACTTTTGATATGGAGAAATGTTCCCTAAACTGGAGAGAGGAAGCCTATTAATGATATGTGTAGCGCAAAGAACACATTCACCCCAAAAGGAATGTGGTAAATTTGATTGAAAAAACAATGCTCGAGCGGTCTCAAGAAGATGTTTGTGTTTCCGCTCAACTAGACCATTTTGTTGAGGGGTGGCAACACAACTTTTTTGATGTAAAATCCCAAGTTTATTAAATATTTGCAACATACGCCACTCACATAGTTCTTTGGCGTTATCACTTCGAATACATTTGACTTGTGTGTTAAACTGAGTTTTAATAAAGGAAAAAAATCATGCAATAGATCAACACAATCACATTTATGTTTCATCAAAAATAACCAAGTCATACGAGTGAAATCATCGACAACTGTTAAAAAAAAATTACAACCATTATAGGTTTTATGAGAATATGGGCCCCAAATGTCTACATGTAATATGTCAAAAGCAGAAGTAGTTTTTGTTGAACTAGGAGGAAAAGGCAATCTTGATTGCCTGGATGAGGGACAAATTGTGCAAAGAAAACTATCTTTTATTGTTTGTAGATCTATATTAGGAAAAAGAATCTTTAATCTTTGGAAAGGAGCATGCCCGAGTCTAATATGCCACAACTTTGCCATCTCTAGCATATCCTTGGAAGTGACAACTTTTGCAAGAGTAGTTAGAAGTAAGTCGGTGTAAGTCGTGGATTGAGGAATGCTAGGAACAGTTGTGTAATATAAACCTTGCATTTCTTTACCAAGAGGCAAACATTTGTTCATTAATTTGTCCTGAAGAAAACACTTATTATGAGAAAATAAAACAGTAATATTCTTATCTAGGCAAAGTTTATGAACAGATATAAGATTAAAATGGAATATAGGCACATATAAAACATCTTTTAAGATGAGATCTTGAGTTAATTGTATGTCACCCATTTTAGTTACTTGATGTCGTGAGCCATCGGGTATAATTATTTCTTGTTTAGCATGAGAAACATTTTTTATGTTAAAGAAACAATTTAAATTACCACACATGTGGTCAGTTGCACCACTATCTACAATCCACTGGGTGCCATTAAAACAAGAGACAAAAAAAGTTTTACCTGCTACATTAGCTATTGCTGGAAATTCAATATCAGGTTCAGCATCATGATCTAAGTCATTCTTGGATTGTTGCTTGCCAATATAAGAAAGTAAATTTGTAAATTGGTCAGAACTTAAACCAAAATCCTTACCACTAGGAGTGTCATCATTATGAGCCACAGCAGCATATCTTCTTGGGTGGGAACCTTTGTGTTCTTTATTTTTATTGGGATACCCATGTATCTTAAAACACCTCTCAATTGTATGACCGGCTATTTGACAATGTTGACAGTAGTAATGAGGTTTCTTGTTGTGAGTTTTAGGATAATGTCTATCAGAAGACTGTCGTCTATCCACATGAAAAGCCATTGTGTCTGAGTTAGGAACATTCTTACTCAAATCTTTGTGACCCTCTTCTTGAAGTAACACCCTACAAACCTCTGAGACACTTGGTAAATCCTTATGCATAAGAAGAGTAGAGCGAACTTGATGGTATTGAGAGTCTAGCTTCATCAAGAAAGTCATAAGTCGTAAATCTTGTTGAATCTTGACAAAATTGGTATCGGGATGGCAACTACATGTAGGTAAAGGTCGTAAGTCATCCATTTCGTCCCAAATGGATTTCACCCGTGTGAAGTACTCTGAAATAGTCATACCCGGTTCTTGGTTAGTCGTAAGTAATCTTTCTTGGAGTCTATAGAGTTGGGACGAAGATGGGCGACCAAAACGTCCTTCAAGATCTGTCCAAACTGCAGTTGCTGTTTTAAAATACATAATACTTTTAGCAATAGACCTGTCCAAAGAAGATATCAACCAACCTATCACCATGTTATTGCAGCGTTTCCACGCTCTCTCGTTCAAAGAACCAGCAGCAGGTTGTGGCAAAGAGCCATCAACAAAAGACAACTTATTTTTAGCATCTAAACTAATGGTCATAGACCTCTTCCAATCACTATAACAAGAACCATCAAAGACAATAGAGACCAATTTATTACTAGCGGAATCAGAAGGGTGTAAAAAATATACGCTGCCGGGGTCTTGGGTTGGATCCATACGGTTTGAAACCTCTGTGGAAGAATCAGATATGGTGTCCATGTTGCAATGGAAGGACAAAGAACACAAAAAAAATGTGGTGTTGCTGTGTAAAGAAACAGAAACAATGGGAGGGTATAAACCAAGTAATTGAAAGATATTAAGAAAAGGAAGAAGATAAAGTCATGAAAAAACTTAACCTTGCTCTGATACCATGTTACAATTTGTATATTGGATATTCTTGAAATACAAGAATTTGATTTAGGAAGATAAAGAACAAAAGAGTGTTATCTTTTTATTATCAAAAATGTTCAGAAAAGAGAATACAGATGGAAGCTATTATATATAGCCAAAGGGACAGCTGTAAGTAACTAATGCAAGTAGATAAAAAATAACCTATTTACTAACTAAGGTTAAAAGAAACATAAAAAATAAATAATTATATCAGAGAACAAAAGCTATATGGAGATTGACTCAACATTAGCTTGAGTCAACGTCATCAGGATCAACTATCTTCAACAGTTAGCAACAACATCTTAGCACATGGAGCAAGCAATCAAGGCCCAAGAACCATGCTTGTGGTGCACACAACCTGCTAGAACGAGTGCACAAGGTAGCCCGGTCAGCAGATTCATATGGCAGCAGTTGGGCACTTTAAATCTTTCTGTTTTGGTTCTTTTTAAATGCCTCATGGGAGGCACATGCCTATAGCCATTATGTTAGTTAAATTGGGCTATAATAGATCACTTCTCATGTAAATAAACTTAGTTTTTGATTGATAACAAAATCGTGCATTAGTTTTCATTTGTGAGAGATTTTTTCTAATTTCCTTGTTTTGCAAGTGTGTTTGTCTTCTATTACTTGCCTTACCAAACACTTTCTACATCTCTAGATTGTGAAACAAACTAGGGTGTCATCTCTTCAAGCAGGGCCGTATTTGACCCAGGGTAGGTGGGGCAAACGCCCAGGACCCCATATTTTAAAATTTCGGTAGATTTAAATTTATACTTAAATATTAAAAAAAAGTTTAAAAAAATCAAAGAATTAAAAGTAATAGTGCAATATTATTAGCAGGTAATGTTAACTATTCATTGAATTAAAAAGATTGCAGTTTGGGAGAGTTTGATACTCATTATTTAAAAATCAGATCATATTGCTCCATCATATTTTTTCTTATGTTATTAACTAATCTGTCTTCTATGACATCATTTCACTGTAAGACTGTCTCATTGAAGAATTTGTGATAACATATTGTAATGATGTTGCCGTGAAAATATACATCGTGTTGGGAATAAAGAAACAAAATGAATTGAACAAATATAAGAATCACAAAGTTATTTATCTTTTCGTGGAGGCGATAAAAATCATTATGATGGAAAACTTTTAGCAATACCGATAAGGCAACAAGGGCCCCAATTTCTAATCTCGCCCATAGGTCACCAAAAATTCAAGAACGGGCCTGTCTTCAAGATTGAGTGAAACTCAAGGGAGGAGTGTGGTATCATTTTGAAGGTTAGTGAAACTAACAAAGAGAGTGATAGGGGTTGTTTCTGAAACCAAGAATTGGTTTCTTGGGCTGTTGGTGTGCATCTTTTTGTGAAGAAGAATCGATCACCCTCCTTGCAATTGAGAGGGTTTATTGTGTGCAAAATCGTGAATCTGGAGGACCCGATCTTGGTGCAAGTTGGGGAAGAATTGTTCCAAGAAGCAAGGAAGAGATCAGAGCAACATGTATATGTAATATATAATATGTATAACCAACCGCAATTCAGAATTTTAGATATCTGAGCAAATTTGCTGGTAGTGCAACTGTGCAATGTGCATTATACATAGAGATGATAGTTAGATCAAAATGTAATCCTAATTTGACTCGATTTCAACGAAAAATTCAATTAAATTACACCATGAGTCCGATAATATAACCTAACTCCGAATTGGAGTTAGATTGGAGGTGTATATTAAAAAAATTTGATAATCCGACTCTAACTCCACTACGACTTCGACTCGACCCGACATCCAATTTCGGCTCCAATTTTGTCCAAATGTATAACTGTATTGCTTTTTTATACAAATATTCATATTTTGGCTGATATAAAAATATTAATGTGCTTGTGTTATGAAAAACAATTATGTCTAAGATTTTACTAAATCTAACCAATTAATTACACAAAAGATCATAGAATCGTAATTGATAAAGTTCAATCCATGAAGTATCACAAATGCTAATCATAAAATAAAGTTATATTAATCAAGTAAAAAAATTAACCTAATGAAAAAATATCATCGCAAACGCGTTTTAGTCGACAACTATTCCAACATTACATTAAGTGTAATCAAAATCACAAGATATTTAATAAATGCCGCAACATTTACAATTAACCTAATTAAAAACATCATCGCAAACGCGTTTAAACATTCAAAATACCAATGTACAGATCTATGTATAATGAGTTATAATGATCATCTACAAAAGCTTAATAAATATTTTATTTAAGTAGAATTTCTAAATAATTTAATGTTTGCAAGTCATTATAAATTAACGTATTGTTAAAAAAATAATTTGTTTTTAAAAAATGTCATAATCTGACTTCTTCGGAGGTATGTGAATCCGAGTCCAAGCAAACTCAGAGACCATAAATAAAATCCGAGTCCGAATCGAAGGTGAAAGTAAATGCAACTTTTATTGGTAACAAAATTAAAACATGAGTACACTTCATTGTCATCCCAATGGCTGAGCACTTCTAGGTAACAGTTCTAATAATATTTTAAAAATCTTAGATAATTAAAAAGTCATTCAAAAGTTCAAATAAGAAACAAATTACATGAAAGTGCAACCATTCCTGACTCCTAAGTGACGAGAAGAAAAAGGCATCGAGTAACCCACGCAGAAATGAAGAAAAGTGAATGATCTTTAAAACTTCGAATAAGGAAAGGATTCTGTTTGTCGTATTTTTCTCAAATTTAGAGCATCATACTAAATGTGATCAGCAGGCATCCATTAAGGATCCACGATCCAACAAATTCAAAATCAAAACAAACAAGCTTTTACACTTTTCAAATGCAAAACAGCTGCAATCATTTTTATAGACCTTATCAAAGTGTCTCATCAAAATCTTATTTTGTCATTACAATGGTACACTGCAATCAATGGTGGTGTTCATCATCATCATGTCCTTCAGGGTCACCCCCAGGGCCAACAACTTCCAACTGCAATAGATTAACCAACTGTAAGTAATTGTATATCAATAAAATAAACTAGATAAATTGTGAAAAATAAATTAATCATTTTGCACGATTAGCTGAAAATAAACCCAACTATTGTTTATTTATATATATAAACGCAACTATTCGATATAATTACTGAAAATAAACTCAACTATTGTTTAAACCATATTGCTTGACTTACAAAGGAGTTTTTAAGATGGTTATAAACAATAAGTGGGTTTATTTTTAGCAAATATACTTAATAAGTGGGTTTATTAAAAATAAATAGGTGGAATACTGAAAATAAACTCAACTATTGTTTAAACCATATTGCTTGACTTTTTTTAAGATGGTTATAAACAATAAGTGGGTTTATTTTTAGCAAATATACTTAATAAGTGGGTTTATTAAAAATAAATAGGTGGATTTATTTTCAGCGGATTAAACAAAATTGGTTTATGAATGACATATATGAGGACTACATAAAAAGATGGGAGCATGCAACTGCACAAGCTAAAATTCGTAATCTGGGTTTTCATCCCTTTATCACTAAATTTCCACAATTGTCAAATTCCATCAAAGATCACTCAAACAAAATCAAGTGATTAGTACCTATCTAAAACATGAAGTCGCTGTTTCGTTCTTAGACTCTAATATGTATAATCAGCCTTATGATGTTATAAACAAAAATGACTACAGCGATTTCATGCCCTTCTTTTATAAACATAATGCATTCTTCTTGCAGCAGATAATATGGAAAGAACTCTTCTGATTGATAGCTTGCCTGAAATCCTGTCACTAAATGGGGGGGGATAAATAATTATCGCTGCGAAGATATTGGAGAGCTAAATAAAGGGGTAAAAATATGCTGGGTGTTTACATGGTTTCGCAAATTTCTTTAGGAAATATGAAAGATTCACCTCCTTACGAGACATACTTTTCCTAACTACTAACTAGCCAAATCCACCTACAAACTCGCTGAAGAGACCTGCCTAACCATCACCACTTCTGTGGATGCTTACAAACAAGACTAGTGACAAACTCCTTTGAAGAACATAACAAAACTCCAAATAGCAAAATTAACCCTTCAAGAGCCCTCCTTTCTCTTTTCTGTAATTTCCATACTAAAAATTGTTTCAGGTTCATGGATTCCTGTAGTGGAAAGTAGTTGTATGAAGCCAAGGGTGGTGATATCGATTAGTGCTTGTTTGGTCGTTTTAGTGGTTGCTGAAGAGGAAGGTGGAAATTGCCAGTTGTTAAACAAGTTGGTGTAGTGATTATAGGAGAGGGACGAAAAGGACTGTATTCGTAGACGTTTATTTTGAAGTTGGGCATTTCTCCATCCTCATGGCAGCCGTTGCCAATCCCCTCAAGGAGGTATTAGGTACGAGAAGTGGAAATGAAATGAAAAGGGAATGCTCTCGGAAGGGTAATGGTATTGTTAAGTATTATAATTATAAATTGTTTGGTAAAAGGCGGGGTAAAGGTAAGAATATGGAGAGATGAGGAGTTTGCTCATTTACTTGTTACTTCTCATGTCATTGTTGTAACAAAGTAAAGGGGTCACCAAGTAATGTAAACATTGCCCAGGGGTACCAAAACAAACATTAAGTAACAGATTTTCTGATTGTATTTCATTTCCAACCCTTCAAAAACAGCTACCAAATACCCTTTAGATCTTTCACAAGGCAGGGGTTAAATATTTACAATCAATCATGGGGGAATGTTCACTGCCCCAAACTTTCCCACTTGGTAGGATTAAGGCCTTGGCCTTATTGTTTTGTGGGTGATAGTACTGACACACCAGAATATTTACTAGGCTTCTTTATACACCATTATTCCATAATCCAGGTCCCAAGTAATGAAACTCTTCCTCTTAGCATCTTAGTTACAGCTTAATTTGTTCATAATTTAGAAAGAAAGCAATCTTAATTTTAAAAAGTGTGCCTCACTTTGAACCTTGTGCAGCTCGAGCACATCTCCTCGTGTTGGGTAATAATTAACTCAACAACTTGTTTGTTTGAAAAAGAAGTAAAACTCGAAACCAAAATTCAACTGAAAATGAGATTCAAGAAAAACTTGCTATGAAGGACAAGAAGAAAGCTTTGTGTATCTTGATATTTCTCATTATAATAGTTATGTGCTAAAGTAGTGTTTACCGCAATGACAATGTGTTTAAGCTTGTTGCTATTACAATATAAATATCGTGTTGTTTTAAGTATTATATGTTCTAAAATTGATTTTCATGCATTCTTAGCAAAAAAGTATGCCTTGCCTACAAAAAGTTTGCGGCCTTGTGCTATGCGCCTAGGCTCTAAGGACCTTTTGCGCCTCACTTTTTAAACAAAGAAGCAAAATATTTTCTTGTGTAGACTCTTCATCTAATTACAAGCAGAACTACCATTTTTTCATCACATTGCGCTATTAACAATGAAACTATATACCATGGTGTCATCATCAATGTAATATTAGCGCTAACCTTGAAGTACTGTGTGCACACAGGACACTCGTACGACTTGCCTTTCTCCAGCCAAAACCAGACAACATCATGTTCATCCTCTGGCGAAAGAAGAATCCAATAAAAAGAAAAGGGTTTTGATAAATGCAATCAATACCAATATATTCATACCAAAAAAAGGACAAATCAAAATCAAGAACCAAAAGATACTGACCTCCTTCACCTCCTGGACATCCAACAATTCTTTTGTCATAGTATGACTTGACAATAGCAGGATTTTCCTGCATGCAAGTTAAACAAAATGAATCTAACTAATGATTTAGAAAAGTAGATACATTTTCTAAAGTTTAGAAAAAAAAAAACACCATATGAACTTCATTCCAAATTCATCAAGCCAGAATCATGAGAAAAAAAAAAACCAAAGTCCCACATCTCACAAGACTTGCAAAAAGAAAATTCAGTCTATATAAATACTAAAGCCTTTTAAAGTAATCAAACTGATGTACAGATTACAAATAAATAACAAATCCTTAAAATTCCAAGTTCACTAAACCAATGTGTAAAAATATAATAGATGAATAGTGAAGTCATACAGTGTTAACAACTTGTGTCTAATGAAAATAAAACCAAAACAGTAAAGTAAAGAACTAAAAAATATCTAGGCAGATAAACTAACAAATTGACGTAAACTATGTCCCAAAGAATTCACATCTAAAAAAGAATCATGATAACTGATTTCAAGAAAATGAAGTTTGGTTTTTTTATGTGATGCAATAGGGAAGATATCATGTGTGTTAATACAATATCCACAATGGAAAAATCTGGAGAAATGGTTAGATCGTGGGCTTCCATCTAAGAACAAAATGTAAACATATACGTAAGATGTGCTATATTCATACTTACTCAAAAGTGGGATCAATTCTTTTCCACTTCACTCCAATAGAACCAACTAAACATGTGAGATAAAATTCGACATATCTAACATAGTAAGGCAACTTCTAATTCCCTACATTCAACTACACCATTCAACTATTAGTGCACATTAATGACATATATACATGATACCATTTCAGTCATATTGTTCAATATTGTAGTTGGAAGTTCACCAAAGATGGTAGAACAATATGATTGAAATACTTAACCCTATTGCGTTTAGGCTACAAACCTTTTACTATTACTCAAAGTTAAAAGAAAGAACCAGCACAGAGTATTGTCTAGTTTAGCCTTGCTCATTTACACCAACTCCCACTCATAATAAGCTTGCTTATTAGTCGAAAAAAGAGATGGTTGGTAACAAATTAAAGAATATTGATAGTTGTTTGGCCGTACGCAAACAATAATATTTCTGAAGGTAATGCACCTAAAATCAAGTATTTTGAGCTAAATTCCATAGAGTATTCAAATTTGAGCTTGTGATCACAGTTTTAACAAGAAACATAACTAGCAGCTATGGTGCTCAATCTCTATCATAATGAGCTTGCTTATCAATTGAAAGAGATAGTTGGTTACAAATAAATGAATATCAATAGTTGTCCGACCATATGCAAACAAGGCGCAAGGAGAAAGCGCGAGCGTTTGGTATGAAACAATTTTAATGCATATTTGATACTTAAAACAATATGACACTCAACTATAGTTGCATAATAGATATAAAATGTTTTCAATAGCACTTGGCCACTATTATAGTGCAAAATGACCAAAGAGAATAACTAAACACATTTTAAATCCTTATGTTTAGTTCTCATGATATTCAAAGGTTTCAAATGCAGCCTGCAGGTGAATGGAATTCTAACGGCTGAACATAATTCAAACGACTCTTTCTCTCTCTAACTTCTCACCCTCTAGTCTCCCCTTCGTTGCCCCCTCCCCACTGCCTTTCTTTCTTTAAAAGTGAAAGTCGGCACCACCACCGTGCCTTGCAGCCTTACCACCGCCTACAACAGGTTGTCGCCACCACACCGACGGCTATCTGCAATCACTAGTAAGAGGACCCGCCAACCCAGGTACGATTGTACCATTTGTAACTTGCTTCTATTCCTGCTTGACCCAAATTTGCTACCCCTTTCCCTTCTACCCAGTTTTGTTACTTTGTGGAGTGCCTTGTTTTAGCTGATTCTGGGATTGATTAAACTATCCCTACTGCCCTTGTTTACTTGAACACAATTAATACTTAATAGTCTTCAATTGCTAACTTTTTGATGTTATTATCATAGTTTATGTTTCTTCTAGTAAAGTGTTCTTGTATCCAATTTTTCGATGCTCTTCTTTTGGTTTCTAGTTTGCAACGAAGACTTTCCCTTTAAATGATTTATTTTTCTGGTGTGCCCTGCTTAACTTCAGTTAGTTGTCTTGTTTTATGGTTGTTGAGTCTTTCTTGAGTTTAGATAATGCCCCAATGTAACAATGGTAACTTGAGGTTGGGTCCAAGGAGGGGGGTGCTATGGCTAAACGCAGTCAGGACTTCGAACTTAGAGTAGGGTCTTAAAACATAGGTAAGCTAGAAGCCAAGGCGTTTGAGCTAGCTTATGAGCTTAGTAAATACAGGATAGATGTGGCATGTGTATAGAAGACAAGGTGGAAAGGGCATAAGACGGATGGTGTAAAAGGATATAAGTTGTGGTATGTATGTTCGAACGAAAGACGCAACAGGGTTAGGATATTAGTGTCTAATAAGATCTTTAAGCATGTGGTAGAAGTAAAGAGATGCCACAAAAGGATAATGCTAATTAGAATAGCAACCGAGATTGTAAAGTCGTGTTGGGAATGAAGATTTCAACCCAACATCGGTTGTTACTGTTGGTATTTAGAATGAGAAAGAAAGTTGTGGAGAATAAGGACTATGTGGGGTAGACTTAAAGGGGAAGTGACCTCAACATTGTTAGAAAAGATTAACTCAAGGGGTTTTGATAAACAATCAGATTACAAATCAAATGTAGAAAACTATGGCTAAGACAATTCGACAAGCTGCTAAAGAAACCCTAAGGGAGTCAACCGATAACACAATGGTGTATAAGGAATCGTGGTGGTGGAATGAGGAGGTGCAGAAGATGCTAAAAGATAAAAATAAAAGATATAAAGAGCTTATGGCATGCATTGATGATATAGATTAAGTGAGTAAGAGACAGAGTTATAAGGAAGCCAAGTGGGTGGCGAAGAAGGCGATAGTTAAGGCAAAAAGTAGAGCATATGAGAACTTCTATAAAAAGCTAGATACAAAAGAAAGGGAGAAGTATATTTTAGGTCCAAGAAGAGGCCGGACATTGAGACAATATACATAAGGATGAGAATGGATGAGTTTTGCTACGAGAGGAGGACATCAAATTGAGGTGGCGACAATATTTATCCCAACTCTTAAACCAATCTAGGGGCATGGAGGAGGTGAGAACTGAGAAGCGAGAACTCTAATGACCAAAGTCGACATGACTATTATTCAAGTAGTGAGATTACTATGGAGGAAGTAGGAAGGAAGGGCACTTAAAAAGATATAGAGAGCCAAGGCAGTCGAACTCATTGATTCGAATGGATCAATGATTAAGAGCTTTTCAACTTCATCCTAAGGATACACAGGATGCCGAAGAATGGAAAGTTAGCAGTCATATCCCATTTTATAATATCACATGGGGATGCGCAAGTATGCGGACATTATAAAGGGATTTAACTTCTCACCCACACAACGAAATTGTGGAAAAGAGTAATAGAGAAAAGAATCAAACAATAGATAGTGATAAGGGAGAACCAATCTGGACTCATGCTTGGGTGATACTCTACTAAAGCTATTTAGTTTTGAGGAGATTGATGGAGAAGCATAGAGATTAAAAAAAACAAAAAAAAAAAAAAAAAAAGAATTTGCATATGGTGTTAATTAATCTCGAGAAGACGTATGATAGTGTACCATGTAACACCATTTGGGAGAGTCTAGAGGCTAAAGGTATTTCATAGACGTATATTGAGGCCATACGAGACATGTATGATGGAGCCATGACCAACATCCAAACACCTGTTGGGACAACAGATCCTTTCCTAGTAAAAGTGGGCCAACAGTAATGTTTAGCATTAAGCCCGTTCGTTATTTCCACCATTATAGATGAGCTTTCCAAATCTATATGGGAAATTGTGTTGTAGTGCATGCTTTTTGCAATTGATATTGTGTCAATAGCTAAATCTAGCGAGGAAGCTAACACAAAATTAGAGGAATGGAGGATCGTCTTGGATAGCAAAAGATTGCATATAAGTCATACTTAAAAGAATAATTGAAATGCAACTTTGGTGGGATAAAGTAGGAAAGTGACCAAGAAGTGATCATTGAACAAGATGTAGTAGCTTGTACGACCAAGTTTAAATATTTAGGATTTGTGATACAAATTAGTAGGGAAATAAACAAAGATGTAACTCATTGAATTCAATCGTGTTGGCTTAAGTGATAGTGGAAGATGTAATAGCTCGTACGACCAAGTTTAAATATTTAGGATTTGTGATACAAAGCAATGGTGAAATAAACAAAGATGTAACTCGTCAGATTCAATTGGGTGAGGTTAAGTGGAGAGTGGCTACTAGAGTGCTATGTGATAGAAAGTTTTCTACTAGACTAAAAGATAAATTTTTCCGAGTTACAATCAGGTCGACATTGCTATTTTGGATGAAATGTTGGCCACTCAGGATGTCCTTGGACAAAAGATGAATGTAACATGGGAGGAGAGAGGTTAGGGGTTGCCTCATTATTGGCGTAGTTACGAGAAAAATTGGTCGAGGTTGTTTGGACATGGGAAGAGAAACGCAACCGTGAGAACGGTGGAAAACCTTATAGTAGAGGGTAAGAGAAGTTAAGGTAGACCTAGGAGAACATGGGAGGAGTGATCAAGCATCACCTCGCTGCACTTCTCTGAGGACCTGACAAGCAATAGAAGTTGTTGATGGTGTCGTATTCGTGTCCCAAACTTCTAATAGTCCCCTTTCTCTTATCTTTGTTTGTCCTATGTAGTTTTGCTTATTTATTTCTTTTTTTTCCTAATGACCAAGCATAGTCCACCTTGTTTTGTGTTTTGTGTATTGCAAGAGTAGTTGATCGTGCACATTTCTCCAACTCTCTCCCTTGTTAGGGGTATGATATGTCTGCTACCTCCTCCCGGATCCTGAATTTATACGGGACACTGGGTAGATGACCAAGACCATGTTTAGTTCTCATACTATTATTAAAAAAAGAAAGATGGAAACATCGAAGAAAAGAAAATTTGAATGATATAAATAGAAAAGTTATGGAAAGAGTAATTGAAATAGAAAGAAGATCGAAGAAAAGTCAAATTCAACTCAACGAAAGAATACAAAAAGTAGAAGCTTATTGAGGATTAGAGATTATGATAAAGAATCTACAAAAATTAAAAAATACCCATAGCAAATAATAAGAAAGAAGAAAATAACAGAAACCAAAAGAAAGTTGCTTGTGGAGGTAAAGAAAATGTGCAAAGAATTTTGATTTTATTAAACTTCACAAATCCTTAACTTATATAGTTAGCTTCATATATTCGGAAAAAAAAAAAGAGAAGATATTTACTCCCTTTTTTATCTATCTTCAAATATAACAATTTTTGCGTAATTGAAAGCATCAAAAGTGAAAAAAGGTTAAGGTGCAAAAATCATAAGAGGCACACAAAAGTGCACACCTTCCCTATCAAGCGGAATACATTTTCTAAAGCCTACCTTGTAGGAACCCTTGAGGCACGCTTTTTAAAGCAAAATCACAGGGCAAGCCATACCAAACTATTGAACAATCATGTAAATACAAAAGATATCTTACATAAAGGCAATAAAAAAGTCATGTCTTATTACTTAGCAGTGTTCTCACCAAAAAAAATAATGCCAGCAAGATCACCAAAAATGCACATTAGTGTAGCACTCCAAATTCTCAAAACTATCTTTTGTTTCAATCCAAGGCCTCATGCTCGTAATAGCACCCTATCATTACACCATTCATGGCACAACAACATCACCTCCACCTTGCCTTAACATCTCTAAATACATAACTTCGCTACACTTCTCATCATTACCTTAAATGCCTAATAGGGCTCCAAATAAACATGGAGAAAGACTAACCAAGTACACACACAAAGTGTATCTGATAGCTGACAATTGCTTAAGCCAACATCATATCGTTGCAATACTTATTTTAAATGAAGTTGTACCTAACTTAATGTGCTTGACTCTTCTAAGAAATGAGTTTTATTTATTTGACAAGTTACTTTCAAAGATAGATGGCTCATTAGAGCAACTATCCTTGCACTCTATTTTCTCGAAACTCTATTTCTATCCAAGGCCTCATGCTCAACGAGCAACGCTCGTAAGAATACAACTATCACCACACCATTCAAGGTAACACGATGACAACATTGTCGATACTCTCAACATTAATGTCTAAGTTCATATATCGTTACTCCAAATTAAAAACTATGGGCCTACAAAGGGTCACAAACAAATAAATCGGGGAATTCAAATGTTCAGCATTATAAAAACTCACATATTTTTACAAAAGGAAAACTCAATTATATCTTACTGCTGCTTATATATAAAAGTCAGAGATGTTATATTGGATGTAAACCCTAGTCACACAATTGATTCAACGCACAGAATCAAAAATGACCAAAAAACCAGTGGTACCCAGCGAATAAAGGGTGGAAGGTCCGCACTTGAATTGATTGAATAAGCATACTTTTCCCATTCATTTCATCTATAAAGCTTATATAATTGCTCTCCCCTTCCCGGCTAAAAGCCTTAACAGTGTCAAAACAACTAGACAAATAAACTGTTTGAACCTCAAGCAATACCACCACCTCCAACAAATGTAAACAGCACATGTCTGACAAATAGAATTGAAGCATCAAGTAATCATTCTCTACTTTCAATGAAAATCATTAGCATCAAACAGCCAGAAAATAGAGACATAAATACGTTTCAAGAGGATCATTTCATAAACTATAACACAATCAATTTCTTAGCCAATAATCGCGTTGTTATAGAATTAAATTAATCAACAAAAGCAACGGAATAAAGATCCACAAAAAAGAGGGAAAACAAAAACAAACCTTGGTACCAAAAGGACCCACAGGGTAATTAATCTCCAGAATATCCTTTCCCTATGTAACACCATTTTAACAGTAATCACAATTATTAATAATTTAAAATGAATAAATTATCTTGAAACACAAACAAAAAGTAAACAAATTAAAACCTGAAGCTCAGCTTCAATCTCTTCACGCTCATGACCAGTAGCAATAGGCATTACATCTTCAACAGATTTCTTGGAAATTCCTGCACCAAATTAGATATCTAATAAAATGAAAAATAATAATAAATCAAAAAATCAAATTGAAAATGAAATAGGAAAACTAAGATTACCAGAATCGGTGGAGAAACGGCGAGAGAGAAAAGAAGAAGAACAAAAAGAGTTAGCAGGAAGACGAGAAGAAAAAGAAGATTTAAGAATGGAAGGTGATGAGGAAGCAAGGGTTTTGATTTGAGAGAAAACAAGCCTTCTCCACATGATTGCGAGATGTAAAATGGAATTGTGTTCTGGATCTCAGGTCGCTCCCTGGACGATTTGAAGAAAAAACGATGGATCTACCAATTCAATGGAATTCTCTCTTTAGTTTAGGGAGTGTCAGAATGACTTGACTTTTATTGTATTTGCAAATTCTCCGACAGAGTAGGTCTTGTGAGAGTCTCAGACGGCTCAATACTAATTAGAAATGGCAATTCAATCCGAATCCGACCTAATCCGACTCGATCCGAGAAAAATAATTTGATTAGAGTCCGAGAAAAAAGCCATCTGACTCCGACTTCGACTTTACGATCCGAGTCCGAGTTAGAGACGGACCGGAGTTGGACCTTATAAAAAATTCGACACTCCGACCCGACTCCGACCCTGAAGGACATCCGACTTTGAATTTGACTTTTACACCAATATTTTGATTTCTTTAAAACTCTAGACATGACTAATTCAAGCTCTCTTTTATACCAATTGTAATTTTCGATTTTGAAAAATTACTTGGCAATTTTAATTAGATTAATCTATCAGAATACGACAAATCAGATCAAGAGAAATATAAAAAAGCCAAATCAAAATGCGAGAAATTTTTTAAAATTGTAGTCGTAGGACTATTTCTCTTGTTAAATTTGAATTCAAAGTACATATTTTTTGTTAAATTGTATTTGAAAAATATATTTTGTTAATTCTGTATGCTTTAAAATCATTAGTACAATATCACAACGATATTGTTTGATAATAATCTGATTCCTTTTGTAGATCCGAGAATCCAAGAGTCCGAGTCGGGGCAAACATGGAGTATGCATGATCCGACTCCGAGTGGAGATGGACTGAAAAATAAAGTTCGACTATTATCCGGAGCAAAGTTGGAGTATGTATAATCCGAGCCGAGTCCGACCCATTGACATCCCTAATACTAATCTATCTATACATTATACTAAAACAAAATACAGATGACATAAGCAAACTCAAAAAGTGAAGAATTGTTAACTTCTCAAGAGTTTTTTTCCCTACATTTATCAATGGTGATGTCATTATTTGTTGATAAATGTGTATGAAAAATATGTGAATTATCATTATATATATTAGCTTTCATTAAATTGTTTGAATGAGATGTGTGCAGCTTTTCATTGTTCAATACACAATAATAATTTGATAGCTTTGATTTTAGAAACCAAAAAATTTGTTCTTTGAAATAATAATTTGTTAACTTTCATTTTGGAAACAAAAAATAAAAATATTTGTCACTTACAATCTTATATGGTGATCAATAAAATTTAAATAATATTAAAAGTAACACTATTTATGATCATACATAACTTATACAAAAGTATTTTTAAAGTCAAACCTAAATGTTAAATAAAAGTCCCTTCTCTCTCTAAGAGTTAGGGTGTTCTCTAGCTTGGCTAGTTCTTCTCCTTTAGGGAGTTCTTTTCCGGTGTTTCCCGGTTCTTTTCCTGTGGGCTTTGGGTGGTCTTTCTTTTTCTGTTTTCGTTCTTCATTCTTTCTGGGGGTTTTGTCTTGGTAATTCTTGGTAGTCTAGTGGGTTGGCATATCCTATGGAAGAATTGGTGGGGGAGAAGAAATCATCTTCTTCTGGGCAGGAGGAGTATGATAAGGATAAAGATACTAAGACTGATCACACTGATCAGGTTCAAGATCATCAAGAAACGGGGACCGAGGATGTGTGTGACTGGGTTGTGGAAGGTGGTGAGGAGGAGGATGATCGTATATCACTTGGACTCGTGGGGAAACTATGGTCTGAGAGAGTGTTGAATCCTACAGCATTTATGACTACTATAAAAAACGTATGGGTCACACAACATGGGTTCGATGTGAAGATGATTGGTCGGAATTTATACCAATTCCAATTCTATCATTGGTATGATAAGGACAGAGTGCTTAAGGGCCAGCCATGGCACTTGGACAAAGTGGCCATCCTTTTGGCGGACATGGAAGAAGCGGTGCAACCATCGGATTTGCAATTTTTTGGGCTTCCAATTTGGGTGTGCATCTATGATGTTCCGTTCCGGGGTAGGTGTAATGAAGAAAATGCCCGTATGGTTGGTGATAAAATTGGTGAGTTTCTCGAAATGGATAGGACAGACTTTCTTGGATTAGAAAAGTCATTGCGGGTCCGTGTGAAGCTTGACGTTCGTAAGGCTTTGAAACGCGAGGTTCATCTCAAGCTACGAGGGGGGGAGATTATTACATGTCCTTTGAAGTATGAAAAGTTGCCCCTTATTTGTTTTTACTGTGGCATGTTGGGGCATGGCACTAATGATTGCAAGAGTGCGTTCGGGGATCATTCTCCGGTTAAACTGTTTAGGCCTTGGATGAAGGCGTCGCCGTGGAGACCAGTGGCTCAAGATGAGAAGGAGGGGTCCATGGGTGCGGGTAAGTCGTGTGGGAAGAGACTGTTTTTCCCCAAGAAGAAAGATGGTGGGCGAAGGGACGATGCTACTTGGGATTGCAATATTTCATCAGTAGTATCTTTATTGAAGAAGGTGGACTTGGGGCGTGTAGGAGAGGAGGAGGATAGGGGGTGTGTCCAGTGGGTAATATTGGGTTGGAGGGGGTAGTGGGTGAGGTGGAGGGTGAAGAGGTGTTGTCTTTTGAGGGTGGGCGTTTGGTTGGGTTAGAAGGGGAGAAGAATGGGTGCAGGGGGTAGGTGGATGTGCGAGCTCAAGGGAGGAATGATACTCAGCAGAATGAGGGCGGTGAGATTCGGGCTGTGGGGGGTGCTATAGGGAAGAAAGGGGATTCTACAGGGAGACGTATTCAAAAATGGAAGAAAATGGCCAGGGAGTTCTCGGGTTCACAAGATAGTTTGTTATCGGGTCCGGGGGTGGGGGAAAAGAGGGCTAAGGACATGGGGGACTTTGATGATCTTATGAGTGATGTGGAGGAAAGGGGACATGTGAAGAAAAGGTTTATGCCAATGGAGGTGGATAATTTAGTTTCTTCTGTATACGAGCAAGTGGCGAGCCCCACTAGAAGGGCTCTCGGTTTTCAATGAGGGCTCCAATCTTTTGGAATTGTCGTGGGCTTGGGAGTCCCGCGGCAATGAGTGCACTTTTTTCTTTAGTGCGTAAGTTCTCCCCGGACATTTTGTTTTTGTGTGAGACAAAGTGTGGTTTGAAACATATTAAGCGGGTTCAAGATCATCTTGGTTTTGATAAGAGTTCATGTGTGGAAGCTAAGGGGCGCTCCGGGGGGTTGGCGGTTTTGTGGAAAGAGGAGTTTGATTTTAGTGTGGTGGCTAAGGATGATCATTTCATTGACTGTATGCTCAAAGATGATGAGGGATGTTCCTGGCGTTTGACGGGAATTTATGGGTGGGCAGATTCGGGGAATAAGTTCAAGACATGGGATATGATTGATGGTTTGGGCTGAAATTTTGCTGGGCCGTGGGTCTTGGGAAGGGATTTCAATGAGATTCTTAAAGAGGTTGAAAAGCGAGGAGGATCGGGTGGTGACTTTAGTAGTATGTGTGCGTTCCGTGATTGCTTGGATCGTAATGGGTTGCGGGATATTGAGTCATATGGGCATGCTTTTACATGGAGTAATAATCGGGCCAATGGCTTCATCGAGGAGAAATTGGATAGGGTTGTGGCTAATGGGGCTTGGTGTGCGATTTTTCCTAATGCTAGTGTGGAGAATGTAATTTGGGATGGCTCGGACCATCTTCCTATTAGTCTTCACCTCAATTCTTTAGACCAAGTAGACAAGAATAGTCGTGGTATTGAGGACAATCGCCTTTTCCGATTTGAAGCTCGGTGGATTCAACATGAGGACTTCGACAATGTTATCAAGAAAGCTTGGAATGGGGCTCGGTCTAAATTCCATGATCAATGGTTTAATGTTGTGGAGGATTGTGGTTCTCAGGTTAAGAAATGGCACAAGAATGTTTATTTAGTAGATCAAAATCGGTTGGGGGGGCTTATTAAACGGCTTCGTGATGTGCGGAAATTGAATTCCACGCCTAGTTCCATTGAGGAGATTCGGAGTCTTGAAAAAGATATTCGCATAATAAGACAACAACAAGAGACGAGGGCTTGGCAACGATGTAGGTCGTTCGTTCTTAAGGATGGAGATAAGAACACGGCTTATCTCCATGCCAAAGTGTCTAACCGTAGGAAATGGAATCATATTAAGTTCCTTGAAGATGCCCAAGGGGTGCGACATAGGAGTAGGGATGGGATGAATCGGGTGGTTGTGGATTATTTTTCAAATTTATTTTTATCTTCTCGACCCAAAATTACTATTGATCATGTTAATTTCATTAATCGGCGGGTTACGAGTGAGATGGTCGAGTTTATGTCTAAACCTTACACTAGGGAGGAGGTGGAGGTGGCGCTTCATGGGATGCATCCTTGTAAATCCCCGAGGCCGGATGGATTACCGGCTCTTTTTTACAAGAAATATTGGGACACTGTGGGGGATGATTTATGTGCTATGGTTCTTGGTTTTCTTAATGATGGGTTTATTGCTCCGGACATTAATCACATTTTTGTAGCTCTTGTTCCAAAAACTAAGAAGCTGTCGAAAATGACTGAGTTGCGTCCGATTAGTTTATGTAATATTTCATACAAGATTATCACTAAAATGTTGGCTAATCGGTTAAAGCCTTTTCTTTCGTCTTTGATTGATGAAAATCAAAGCGCATTCGTTCCCGGTAGATTAATTACAGATAATTTTTTGTTGTCGTCAAAGATTTTTCATTTTTTATAGGTTGTGACCAAGCTAGGCAAAGGGGTTACATGGCGCTCAAATTGGATATGAGCAAGGCTTACGACCGAATAGAATGGGATTATTTGGCGTGTGTGCTTATAAAAATGGGATTTCAGGTTTCTTGGATCGACAGGGTTACGAAGTGCGTCACGACGGTTTCTTACGCTTTCTTGGACAATGGGGAAGCTTCTGAGGTGGTTGTGCCTAAGAGGGGGTTGAGGCAAGGGGATCCCTTGTCTCCTTACCTCTTTTTGATTTGTGCGGAGGGATTGGGTATGTTACTTAAAGCGGCTCATGAGCGGGGTCAACTTCATGGCATATCTCTTGCTCGTTCTACTCCTGTTATTTCCCATTTGTTTTTTGCAGACGATAGCATGATTTTTGTAAGGGCTACCAATGTTGAGGCGAACATCATTTTGGGCATTTTAAAAGTTTATGAGGTTTTATCTGGGCAGGTGGTGAATCTTGATAAAAGTGAGGTGTCTTTTAGCAAGAATCTTTCTCATGGGATAAAGAACCGGATTTGTACTATCTTGGGGTTTAAAGAAGTCATTAGCCCCGAAAAATACCTTGGATTGCCCACTTTATTTTCAAGATCCAAGAAGATGTCTTTTGCCAATATTAAAGATAGGATATGGAGCAAGCTTAAGGGGTGGAAAGAAAAGCTCCTTTCCAAGGCCGGCAAGGAAATATTGATCAAAGCCGTTGCCCAAGCCATTCCCACCTATGCCATGAGCTGTTTTCGTGTCCCTTTGACTTTTTGTGAGGAAGTGGAACGTATTATTAGGAATTTTTGGTGGGGTACGTCAAATTCCGAGAAGGGTATTCCATGGAAGGCATGGAAAGATGTGTGTAGGCCAAAGGGGGAGGGTGGTCTTGGGTTTAGGGATCTTAACCTTTTTAATTTGGCTCTTGTTTCAAAACAATTGTGGTGGCTCCATTGTTATCCCGATTCTCTTGTGGCAAAGTGCTTTAAGGCCCGTTATTTCTCGACATCCACGGTTTGGGACTCAAGGCTTGGTCCTAATCCAAGCTATGTGTGGCGTAGTTTGTTGGGGGCTCGGCCTACTCTCAATTTGGGGGTCCGATGGAGAGTGGGAAATGGGCGTGATATTAGCTTGTGGAAACATGCTTGGCTTGGGGGTGGGGGCTCGGGGGAATTAATTTCTCCCTCTCGTCTTTTTGCTTTGGATGCCCGTTTGGACACTATTATTGACCAACATTCGTACACTTGGAGAAGCGATATTGTCAAGGAGTTGTTCCTTCCTTTTGACGTCGACCGTATCCTTCAAACTCCGATTAGCCGTGCTAATGAGCCCGATTGTCGTATGTGGGCAGCTAGTAAAGATGGGAATTTTAGGGTTAGAGACGTTTATTATTTAGCGCTTAATAATCTAACTCAAACCTCTTGTCTACAGGTTTCGACCCCATTTGGAGGACAATTTGGAAGCTGAATATTTTCCCAAAGGCCAAGTTATTCTTGTGGAGAGCGGCTTGGGATATCCTCCCACATGGAGTGAACCTTCGGAACAAAGGCATTCGGAATTTAGACAACCTTGGGAGCTGTAAGAGATGCGGTCAACCGGAGGATGGAGTTCATGTGATGTTGCAGTGCTCGTGGGCAAGGCAAGTCTGGAGGCAGCTACTTGGTTCGGTTTCTCACACGCCATCAGTATCGGTTCGTGAATGGTTGGGGGCAGCAATCGATAAATTCACTCTAACGGACCTCGAGTTTTTTTTCCATTGTTGCTTGGCAAATATGGTGTGCGCGTAATGATCTATATTTCGAGAAGGTTTATGTGTCGCCTGAGTTATGTGTCAAACGATCTCGAGACCTTCTAAATGAATACCGCAAGGCCAATCTCAATGTGTTAAATACTCATTCCCGTCGTCAAGAGTCTCATTGGGTTCCCCCTGGTCATGATATCATAAAGCTGAATGTTGATTCTGGGGTTAGTGTGGCTAATGATCGGGTGAGCGTTGGTATTGTGGCACGAAACAATCGAGGGGAGGTTCTTCTTGCTGCTGCCAAATCAGTTTGGCCTCTTATTTCGATTGAGCGTGCGGAGCTTGAGGCTTTCAGCTGGGTCGTTGATCTTGCTAAAATTCACGGGTGGGATAAGGTGGTGATTGAAGGGGATGCCCAAGTCATTGTTCGAGCGCTCCAAGGCCTCATCAAGCGGGATTTTCATTCTCAAACCATTGTTGATAACATTTGTATTGAGGCTTCTTCGATTAGTCATGCTAGTTTTATGTTTTGCTTCCGAGAGGCTAATCGGGTCGCTCATCGTCTAGCCCAATGGGCGTTAGCTAGTGTGTGTTGTAATGTTTGGCATGAGGGCGGTCCGCCATGGATTAAGGACATTGTATTTTCCGATATTTCTGGTTAATAATATAGTCTTGTGTTGAATTTCAAAAAAAAAAAGTCAAACCTAAATTAAATATTAGCTATTATATGTTATTAATAATTCATTGAAAATCAATAACCAATAATTTACAAATTATTTTCTTTGTATTTTTAAAATAATGTAAAATAATAAAATAAAAAAGTTGTGTATCGCATGGATTATCTAGTTAAAACAAAAAATATAAAACATCAATGCAACTTTAAGTCCATGAGATAAATATATGCTCGTAAACAAATTTGAAATATCACTATTAAATCAAATTCATAACCCCAGAGCCGGTCTTAAGTAAGGGCAAGACGTGTTTATGCCTAGGGCCTCTCATAAATTTTAGTTTTGAATTAGAGTTAAGGTTTAAACTTTTCTGTGTATACAATAGTTTAAGTCCACATAAATAATCTTTCGCCTGGACGCTTAAAAATCTGAAGCTGGCCCAGGATAACCTCATGTGCTTCTTTATTCACTATGTAAATCAACATGTAATATTTTCATTTAATAATATTTAATAGTGCATAAATATGTTTAAAACAAATTAAGTTAACAGAAAATTGCTCCAAATAATAATACATCAAATAAAGAGTAAAAAGAATACCGAATGAACATGGCAAGAAGATCTCAGAAGTTCTCCGCAACTAAAGTAAAGATATTGCAAATATAAGTTACCGCCATGGTCAAGCAAGCTACACAAGAGAAACGTAGGACCTAGTATTGTCACTTTCATTTCATCGATTAGATCATCCCAATCAATTTGCTTAGCCCTTAAGTCTACCGCTTTAATTTCCATTGTTGACTTAACCTTGAGGGTGAGAAGGTTGTGATAATAATCAACATTCTCAAGTAATAAAGTTTCACCTGTCAGTCTTACAATGATTTAGATATTACTTAAATTTCTAATTCATTTGATAGGAAAGATTACAATTAATGAACATTAACTAACATAATTTTCTCGAGTTTTATGGATGAGGTTCAATAGAAATTTTACCGAAGTCAAAATGATTGCCTCATTTTTAGCCGCATCCCATTCAATTACAAGTCCAGAGTATTTCGATTGTTTTAGCAACCCCAAAGACAAGATTTCAAAATTAATCTACATTACTTTGTCCTACTTTGCAAATTTAAATATTATTGTTAAATAAATAAGGTTTATTGATAATTTTTTTATTTATTTTATCTATTTATTTTAATTCTAATATTTTTTTTTATTTTTTATATTAGCGAGGATTGTAACATTGCTATAAATAATAATTTAAGAGTCATATTATATTAAAGAGAAATAGAAGATTTGAACATGTGTCATTTAAGAAGAAAAATCTTTCCTTTCAATGTAACTACATATTTTGATTGAAGGTTTTTTAATTATTTTTTATTTTTTTATATTACCGAGAACTGTGTCATTGCTATAAAACAATCAATTAACGTCATATAATAACTCAATTACATGTATAAGATTAATAATTTTGTGAAATAATTAATAAACCGTACTTGGCACGAAAACCTATCTAGTTGTATCTAAAGGTGTAAATTCGATTGCCCAATTGGGTTTTAAGTCGGATTTAATATTTTTCGAGGAATCGTTTAAGGGTTTCATTAGTGATGTGAGATATGATGACCGATTCTTGGATATGAAGACTCTTAATGAGCACTATCAGGAATTTGAAACAACAACATTTAAATGTCATTAAAAGGTGTTTAATTTCATGAAATATGAGTAAATGAAAGAAGATGGGTATCGATGTAAAGGAACAAGAAGATGATGAAGAATTAAATAAGGGCAATATTGTAATTTCTCAATATAACGGTCATTCAAATGTGTTTTGGGTTTTATAGTTACGACAGTTAGTTTTGAAACAATTGGAGCTTACCATGTAGAAAGAAAAATAAAATTAAGGTATCACTGGTATTTCTCTACACCTGGTGCTTACCATGTATAATTTCCCTTAATTGTTTAGATTATAGTCATAATTATATTTGTTTATGTGTAATAATGAACATTGTATAATTTTCTTGTTGTTCACAGGTTGAAATCCACATTTCAAACAAAAAGTAGACCTTTTCAGTTGATCAAGTTGATGAAGGATTTCACTGAGAAACAAAAAAACTAGAGTTAGAGAAATTAGTTTTGGGGCCTTCTCAATTTGAAGTTGTGTAGAAATCCAACAACCATGTTTGGCTGGCTTGTAGATAGTTTTGATCCTGGTAGTTGTATGTTTTGTATTGACTCTTTGAAGAGCTTTTGAATTTCTGAACTCGATGTTTATGATGTGTTTTGACTACCATTGAAACCAAACAAAGACGTAGAACTAGTTTCAAAGTGTGCCAACTAATATAATCCTGAAATCCCTTTGAAACAAAATTCTATCCAAACATGCTATTTCTTCTTTTTTAGCTCTTACCCATATAATGGAACGATTGATCTTAAAATTGTAAAGTCTATAGTTGATCCGGATAAGATTAGTAAATTCAATTGGTGTAAGTATGTTTTGGATCATCTTTGTGATTCTATAGTAAGATATCGGAAAGGAATGGTGCAATTCTTTTGTGGATGCATTGTGTTGTTCATAGGCGGACCCAAGATTCAAAAGCATGGGTAGCACCATTCATGATTCACCAACGTGTTGAAATAAATTACGGCCGACATTATTGTTTATAAAATGAGTATTCCACAAATATTTCATTGCTCCAAATTACAAGTTACAAATTACAATGAGATTGAAGTACTCTAACATACTCTAACATAGTGAAATATTCCCTCCAATTCAAAACAAATGTCTCATTTGTTTTTGGGCACTATTCAAGTATCACTCTCAATTTGTATTTTACTCTTAATCTATATGTTAAAATATAGTTACGTGAGATCTTTTTTGATTTGTCCGGATACAATTTATTAATAACAACTTTTTATAATTTTTGATTAAAAATAATCATACAATACTATAAAATTGTTGGAAAATTACAAGTGTCATCTTCTAAGGAGCATGACAAATGTAATTATTTTAGTGGATGATAGTTTATTATATGACAATATTTACCTAAATTAGACTTTAATTATCTTTAAATTTAGAGCTAAATTAGGTATAGTAAGGAGTATAATTTATCATAGCATTTCTATATAACTCACCTAAAACTTAATATATTTAATTGAATGAAAAACTGATGTACTCAATAAATAATTTTAAAAAAAATCAGTATTTAATATTACTTTTAAAATCATATATTCGATAAATTTAATCCTGATAATATAATCTTGCATTAATTTTTGAAGTTATCTTTTTATATTTTCATATGCATAAATTCGTGCATTGCACGAGTTTCTATACTAGTTAGAGATATTAAGGGTTAAAATGTTGTCTCGACAAGTGTGAAAAAGTAAATGGGATAATAGTTGTGAATTGTAGGGAGTACAAGATAGCAAAGACAAAACTAATTATGATCAAAATAACCATTAAAAGAACAAGCCTACAAAACAAATCAAAGTGTCATAGCGTCCACAAACCTAAAATAATTGATTAATTGACAATAATAACTAGAGGTGTTCATAATAACCCGATTCGAAAATTCCGACCCGAATATTTTTTTTTACAGAATATTAATTTTTTTTAAATGAATATTAATTTTTTTTTAAAAAGTATGGGTAGCGTAGGCTACCCTTTGTTACCACATAGGTTTTGTTTGAGATTATACATTTCCATCATTTGAAGTTTAAGAATATCTTCCAGCCATCCTCTTTACCGTTATCTCTCACTGGACTGATAAGGAAAAGTTTTGATAATTATTTTTTTAGGAAAAGTTTTGATAATAATTAAAATACAATACGTTGTCTAAAATTTCAAACAATATTTCTAATTTCAATCTTGCTTTTGAGAAATAAGAAGTATGATGGACGGCTCAAGCTAGCCTCCTAGTTAGGAATTTCCTTTATATAGGTAATACTAATACTTATAAATTTGGGCCCAAAGACCAAATTCCAAATTTCAAACACAAGAATTTAGACTACTAATTAGCATTACTTAATATAACTAATTATTAAAAAATTAACATATTAAACTAAGCGGGCGGGAGGGTATACCCGCGGGTATTCTTTTAGTGTCGCTACCCACCCATTTATCTTGGCGGGCAGGTATTACCCGTCCAAATTTTAATTATTTTTTTTAAAAACGCTGTCCATGCCCGCTCGTTTTTCAAGCCGGCGCAGACCGGGCTTGACAGGTAGCCCGCCCATGAATAGCTCTAACCCATAGTATCATACTCCCTCCGGTCCAGTTTACTAGTCTCATTTCCTTTTTTGGCAATTCCTCTTTACTTGTCTCATTTTCTTTTTTGAATATCTTTTTTTACCTAAATACCCACACTTTTTCCAATTCCTAATACCCAACTACTACCTTTACAATTGATATAATCAATTAAAATACACAACTACCACCTTTTACATAGACCCCATTACTATCTTAAAATCCGTGCCCAGTCAAATGAGACTAGTAAACTAGACCGAAAGGAGTATGATATTTCTTTGCCGACATAAGTTTAAAAAACTCTCTTTTATTATGAGACTTGAAAATTTACTTTCAAGCTTGTAGATATATTGGAGTATCGATATATTTCAGGATGACTGGTTTTTTCCGTTCCCGCAAACTGCAATCGAATATGACAGTAAGCGCAAACGCGATCGTGACAGCGTTTTAACACCATGTTGTAATTGGACCGCCAAATTTCATCTTCCCTTTTTTCGAATTGAAGAAAAGTTTCCATCGTTCTTCTTCATGACAGATTAACTGGGGAAATTCACAACTGAGGTCATCAAAATTGGCGTAATTTTACCAATAACTTTCAAAACTAAGTAATTGTAAGGTATACATTTTGATTTAATTTCCTAATTTTTAGGGTTTTTGATTGGTTTACTTTTTCATTAAGAATTCATCAATTTTACCGATTCAATGAATTTTAGAGTTTTGATTAATTTTTATTTAAGTTAGTTAATATGTGGAGACAACGGTATTTATTTATTTACTCAATTCATGCCCAAAAACTGTATTTTTAAAGTTTACTTTGATTTTCTTGATGATTTTTGCTGGTATTAAATGAAGTTTTTGATGTCATTTGGGAGTTATGTTGACATGGAATTAGTCTGAGATCTTATATCTTGTTGTGCACAGAGAAATTAAATCGTAACAGCTTGTTATTTTTTCTATTTTAGAAATACATTTGTCTGTTTTAGGCTTTGAGTTTTGTTCTGATAATTGATTGTGCAGTATTTTTTTTTCTTTTGTGCGTTTTATTCGATTTTATGGTTGGATCCTCGTCATAATGCTGAGAGTGTTGATGCTGGTGACCATTGAGATATAGCAGTTTTGATTTATTCTTCGAGTTAGTGTTTTCCCTTTTCAATTTAGTGTTTTTGCTCTTAGATTTAGTGTTTTTGGTTGAATACATTGTTAGTGTTTTTGGTTGAATACATTGTTCTATGTTTTAATTCCTCTTGTAGTTGCAATTTCTTCTAGCTCTACATTTTGAGTGTTAATCTGTTAATTTTTTCTATGGGTTTTCATGTTTTTTTTGGTTGATTAAGTTATGATTTTAATTTCTTACTGTTGATACTTGAAATCTGATTTTGATATGATTTTTGGATAAGTTTGACTTTGATTAAGTGTATTATTGAAGTTGAAGTAACATTCATTAAGTTTGATTTTTTTGATACCTCTGCATTCTTGTGTGGTCTGACATATGTTTTAGCTTGTTAGGTTACTAAGCGTTTGTTTCTGGTGACCTTTCTATTGCTATTATTTGTGCCTATGGATTCTTTCTAACCCTTAGGATTCAACCTCTTTTATTGATTAGAATCTTAGACCACAAAGAAGATCTCATTGTCTTCTCACACCCCACTTACTTCCTTTGAAGAATGATCCTCATATTCCCTTTCACTAAAAGATAAAATCCTGAAATTCTCAAATGAGAAATATGAATACATTACTATGTATTCGAAACAATGAGGCTTTAAAAGAAACAATCTTACTTTCTGAAACATTGAGAGGACAATTTGGACTTGGAATTTTACTTTGCTTAATGTTAGAAGAGGACAACTTCGACTAGGATTTTCACTTTGCAAAATGTGAACATGGTTTTCCTCATGTTTTATTTAGTAAATTTGAAAAGGATAAACTATTATTAAGGATTTAAATCAACATAGATAACATACAATGTACATTGCACCACTACCGAGCCAAATCCTATAAACGATAGTAGAGGAAGCCAGTTAGGAAGGTTATAGACAACCTTGTTACAATCCCTGTCAGAATAAAAAAATAGCATTGTTAACCATATATACCTTATTATTCACCCTTTCAATCAAATCCTAATTATTATCCGCCTTTGAGTAATAATAGATTAACCTTTAAAAGATTGGAAATTCCACATGTCATCTTTATAGAATCCTACTAGATAGAAATATTTTATTGGTGGATGTTGGTTCACTGAACAAATAAAATTAATCCACATGTCATTTTTAGCCATCCTAAAAATTTATTAAATCGATAGAATAAACTGAATGATTTAGGCTTAGATTGAACTATATTAAATAAGTTATTAATTTAAATTTATTATATACCGTAAATTCACCATCTTTATATACTAAATAATTTGAATATTATTATAAAACTAATCAAATAGAAATTTTTGGTGCAAGAATGATAAAAGAAAAAAAAATAACATTGTTGCACACATTTATTAAAATTTACTTAACATGTGTAACATGTGATTTATGGAGAATTCAATTATAATTGCAGAGCAAAATCGAGAAAGGACAAAGACAACAAGATTTATTCAAAATGAATTTATATGTAATAAAGGAATCAATAAACCAATATATATATATATATATATATATATATATATATATATATATATATATATACATATATATATATATATATATATATATATATATATATATATATATATACATATATATATATATATATATATATATATATATATATATATATATATACATATATATATATATACATATATATATATATACATATATATATATATACATATATATATATATATATATATATATATGTACATACATATATATATATGTACATATATATATATATATGTACATATTGATTAGAAGCTAATTGTATTGATGCTAATTGTATTGAGGTGATCGAAAAGCTTATAACTAGAAGAAGAAAAGTGTTTGTTTAAACTATCATTGGATAAGACGTTAAAGGATAAAAGTTGAATGGACTAAGTTGTGTAAAATTGTATTAATGACGAACAAGATGATTAGAATAAAGGTTAAGAATCGTATGAAATTGAATGTCAAGAATATGGAACTTATTTGGGAAACATGTGTTTGAAACTTATAGTGTGAAGGGTTATGTATTAAAGGTGGATATAAACGTATTATGAGTGGAAGTTAAACGATAACGATTGAATAATAAGTTATTAAAGGTTGGAAGTCGAAAGTGATCAAGGATATTTTCTAATTTGAGGTTCAAGTTTTTTGATTATGTTAAATGAAATGTATGATTTAAGTGATACTTTCGAAGTATATCGAGGGTTATAAGAGTTCCTAAGTAGCGTTTTGTTGTCGTTTGGGAAAGTCAAGTAAATTAGGGAATCCGATTTTCAAATTGAGGATACAAAATAGTTGAAATGATTAAAACAAGTAAAGATTTGTTAAGAAGTATTTGAGTATAAAGTAAGAGTTAATATGGAGATTTAGTAAGTTAGTTTGACGAGAAAACAAATTTGATTTTGAAAATAAAACTATTTGTCTTTTTTCGGTGGGAAACTCTATCAATATTTCCATAGATTATAAAACATCTTTGTTTAAGAGTTTAAAATGTTTGCTAATTTTGTTTTAAGTTCTTATTATCAATTTGAGATTTTTATGTTCAATGTGCACTTATGTATGTGCAAAATGTGTTTTGCATCACAGGAGTTATGTTCATTTGATAATATTTTGAGGCCTAATTGAATCATAAACATTGCTTTTATAAATTGGACGGCTGCCGAATGTCTGAGTTGAGGTTTTCAGTTAAGTAAGTCTTGGACGTTGAACTATTTAAGGTTTATCCTTAAGTTGGAGAGAGTATGAGTTTAATATGTTTTCTGAAGTGAACTAATTTCGGGGACGAAATTATTTTAAGTTGGGGAAAATGGGACAGCCCCTACATTAGCGATTTAATTAATAATAATTAATTAAGTTAATTTGGGTATAAAATTTTAAGTATGTTATTTTATTTGGACTCAGAATAATATTTTATTATATAAGGATATCAGTCGTATTAAATTTGGGACAAAATTAAATTATACGATGGAAATAGAGTATAAAGTAAATAGACACATAAACTATGAGGTGTCAAATCTTTAACAATATCAGATTACTCATCTTCCTTCATATTTGTTTTTAAACAAAATGGTGAAAACAAACTAGACTCAAAATTGAGCTCCCATCCTCCCTCAAATCTCAACACCATTATCAATCATCACTACCACCATCGTGCCTCCACACATCCGCCACTGCTGCGCCACCTTTGCCGCCACTTCAGCCACCACCTTCTCACCACTTTATTTTTGTAGAAGTTTCATGTCTTGTTATTCATATTAAATTTAGGGTTTTATCAATTTGTGGTTTTGAGTTGAATCTCAATTGGGTTCAAGTTAGGGTTTCGGATTGGGGGAAAAATTAGTGAATTGAAGTTCTATTAAGAGATAATGAAGTTGATCATTGAAGAGGTGATTCATTCATTGTTTTCAAAAAGCTTATATATCAAGTTTTAATGGAGGTTTGCTCATAAAAGAGGTAAGACACAATTAGTTAAGCTTTTAAAGTTTGATTTTGAGTAATCGATTTTATATATCAAATTCATTTGATTTATGACTATGATTTTGATTCAATATAATGTTTATTGTCGAAAATATGATTTATTATGCTTTGAGTTTGTGATGACTAAGTTATTGTCAAGATTATTGAGTTTAAACTTCATGTTGAACTTGGGTGATTATAATCTTGTTTTTGGGTTATAGTTTGAGTGCATTAGATTTATTTAGGTAAATTTGATTATGATACCAAATTATGTTTCTAGTATCAAATTGAGTTTTGTTTTATTAAGTTTTGAGTTCTTGTTTAATGTTGTTTAGTGATGGTTATTTGGGTTTAATTTCTACATTAATTGAGTAATTAATTAAGTAATTAAGTTATTTGGGTTTTCTTTGAGTTCTAATTCATGTGGGAGTATTTGATTAGTGGTTACCATTAAAGGTTTTGATTCATCTTCAAAGTTTAAGAGCAAAGTTCATTTAGAGTTCTTAAAAATTCAGATTCTGTCCTCTTTGTTCTTGGCTGATTTCGAGCCTCTTATGGCCAATTTCGGGTTCTGGTGTCTTCATATGAATTGTAGAGCCTCGAGTCGCGGTCGCGTAGGTACTTGAATCGCCTCAATACGAGTTTGTATGAGGAAGTTATGACCAAAATACTTACAAGTGTCCTGTTATGATACTAATACGGGATTCTTAAAGTAGGATTAAATGCTATGAAACAAATTGGTATTCTTTTGATTTAATGTTTGAGGTTGGGTATTTGAGATCAAGTTATGGTTATTATTCTTCCTTTATTGTTGGTATTGTTGAGTTACAGTTCTTATTTGATTAATAAGGGTGTTTGGTTCAAGTATAAATTTGGGAACATAAGTATCAATTGGGATATGATCCAAGTTGGATATTGAGATTTAAGATTTGTGTAAAATCAGTTAGACTACATTGATAGTAACTCAAGTTCTTACATGTTGAAGGTTGATGATGAATTGCTTGGTATTTTAATTATTGATTACTATTCATGGTGTAGAAAGGTAATCCTACAAACACTATTATCTTTTAAATTTAATTTTGAGTATTTCAAATGTCATGTTATGTTTAATTATATTTGGTATTACTGCTATTTATATTTAAGCAAAATCGTATAATTTTTGGTGTTCGAAACTTTGGAATTTAACTTTGTTTGACCTTGCTTTTAATCATTTAATCAAATTATGTTTTGTATGTTCATAGCTTGATAAATATAAGCTTTTAAATATTGTACTATGAAAATGAGTTATGATTATTGATTTTAAAGAAAATCAAGTGAATTATCGATTTGTTTTATATTGAAATGTTCGACATGGAAACATGTCTGTTTTTGGGAATTGGCAACGGATATTCATATCCGGATTATTATGAAATCCTATAGCTTGATAATAGGTAATGATTATTCGGATCGGTCTCGAGCAAATGTGTCTAATCTAAAGCAGCGACTCACGAAGGAAAAGAGCCGATTTAGAATATATCTTTTGCAAATGCATTTCCCATGTTTCAACGCCAGACGAGATTAACAAAGAAACTTCAAATTAATGCCTCCCTCTTTTTCTGCCAAGTTTAATCAACGAGAAACGAATATTGATTGTTGAGAGATGATGATCAGTTTTCATTCATGTTTATTAATGTCGTGTTCACAGCTTCAATTTGATTCTCCAATCACAACAACTTCAAATATTGAAAGACTCATTTGATTTAATCAAAGCATGTCATCTTCAAAGAAGCGATCCTTGCCTTCTTGGATCAGTGCAAGAGATGATGAAAATGGCGGAAATAAATCTTACATTAGTCCAAATAAATTGGAATTCTCCAAGCTTCTGGTTTGTTTTTCAGTTCATATATTCTTGGAGTTCAAATTTTTGGTTGAGAGAAAATAATTCGTGTGTGAATTAAATTTGAACAGGAAGGGGTAGTGTTTGCTTTATCAGGGTTTGTGAATCCTGAGAGGGGTATACTAAGGTCACAGGCCTTAGAAATGGGTGCAGAATATAAGCAAGATTGGAATTCTGAATGCACTCTTTTGGTTTGTGCTTTTCATAATACTCCTAAGTTTAGGCAAGTTGAAGCAGATGGAGGAACTATTGTTGCTAAGGTTTGCACCTTCTAATTTTGTCTTTTTTTTGGTTTTCTTACTCCTAGTTGTTTAGTTTGATGTGCTTATCTTATATTTGCAAGTTTGTTTATCTTATTGTTAGGAATGGATAAAAGAGTGTTACACCCAGAAAAAGCTTGTTGATATTGAAACTTATCTTATGCATGTTGGTAAACCTTGGAAGAAAACCAATTTAACTCATACGGGAAACCTAGGTATGACGATTTTTCAACATTTGGCATCTATAGGTTAGGGAATAATATATTTCTTTTGGCCACATTAGCGCATTGTATATTTTTACGAGGTTATGGTGACCCCAATATAGCCCACAACAACCACAAAACCATTAATCATGAATGTGATTTTGCACCCGTTGATGACTTTACATTATGGTATATTTTTTTAGGGCTTAATGTGTTATAACAGAGTCAAGAGTGGGTGTAAAATAATATCTCTTGTGGAAGCTCTATGGTGATCACATAAACTATTAAATTTTGTAATAGTCAATGATGTTCAAGGAGACAAAACTTAGGTGCATGTACCTCCTTTGTCCCTTTCAGTTTTCTACTGAAAGTGACATGTTGTGAGGAGAATGTCATTTCAGTAGAAAACTCGAGGGACATAGGACTACATTTTACAATCACCATTAATTATTATGGTCAAAATGGTGGAGTGTCCTTCGTAGAGTATTGTAGCTTATAAGCTTTATTCTCAATAACTTCAGTGCTTGGGCTTGCGAGCCTCAAATATCCCTTTCATGTTTGGGCTCCATGGCTCAAGCCTATAATGTTGAATATCCTTCTAATCTAACTTTGGATTACCCTATAGAATTTGAGAAACTTGAGAAATGATCTTCATAATTTCCTTGTCTTAGATCAAGGTAAAGAATCATTCTCTTTTTTCTTTCAGTTTCTGGCCCTTTGTAGCTGGCACATAAATGATAATGTGGACTATTTATTGAAGTGTAGTTAATTTGAAATTAGTGGCCAATTGAGGTCTTAGAGCCAGAAAGCTCAAAATACCGGATTAAGTTTTGTGGCATTTAATTGTCTTTGCAAGTTTAATATATAGACAAGAACTTTGACTATGATGCTATCCTTTTACTGAATGAGGCAGTGGATCTATAATATAGTTATTACTCTGTTCTGATATGCCTTCTTTTTTGCATTATGGTTATCAATTCTGGCTGAAAGTAAATCTGCTCAAGAGAGATAGGTGTTAAATGGAGTAATATTGCTCCTCTACTTTCTAGTTTGGGCTTTTCCTACGATTTTTCTTTATTTGTATTTTTGACAGCCATCCCACATTATCTCTTTTCGTCCTGTCTACATCCTCACCCCCTCTTTGAATCTCATCCACATATTGCTTCCATTCCACTGTTTGTCTTATATTCTGTAACGAATGGGGAAGGGCAACCGGTTGGGCCGGTTGTCAAGACTTATATTAGAAGGGGTTTATTAAATAAATAAGTGCTTAGTTGGCATGTAATAAAATACTTGATGTTTTCTTGATTTCTTGATGAGGTGTCCTTAGGGTCTTATTATAATAGACTCAGGCCCTCTTGTACATATTATTTTCTTTGTCAAGTAAGAAATAAAAGAAGAGAAGGATTAGGAGCTAGGCAGTGGCTCGAATACCGTTAGGAAATTGGGCTTTCTTGAATTTGTTTCTTATTTGCATATTTTCATTGTCTTCATTAGTAGCGGTTTGTTACAAAGGTATCAGAGCATTGTTCGATTGTGGGCAAGAAAGATTGAAGTTTCTAGGACAATCATGAGTTCTCTTGAACAAAGTGTAGAAGAGTTAAAGAATGCCATGGAGGGTAAGTGGCGAGTAGAATTAGAGGCGGTAGAAGATCGACTTAATAGGAGGCATGATAAAACCGACCAAGTCTTGGAAATGTTGGTACAAGGACAAATGAAATTATTTGAGAAGTTGGGCATGGATGAGTCGGAGTTGGAAAAAAGATCCGTGGGACCCGAAAAGGGATTGAGGAGAGGGAAAAAGGGAGACTTTTTTGAGGAAGGTGAGAGGGAACAGAGGCGTTCCAATTGGAGAAAGAGGAAGTTGGAAATTCCGAATTTTAATGGGGAAGATTCGGATTCTTGGGTCCGGAAAGCGGAGAAATATTTCTCTTTTTATCAATTAAATGAAAAAGAGAAATTAGAGGCGGTAGCGGTATGTTTTGAAGGAGAAGCTGAGATGTGGCTAGATTGGGAGGAACAAAATGGGACAATTCGGAATTGGAACGATTTAAAGAAATTGATTCTTGGAAGATTTCGACCTTGGGATGAAAATGAAATGTGTGAATATTGGATGTCGTCCGAGCAAACGGGAACCGTGGCCGAGTATCGTAGTGAATTTGTCTCACATTTGACTCACTTGGGAAAGAAGAAAGAAAGTGTCATGGTAGGAGCCTTTTTGAGAGGGTTAAGGGATGAAATAAAAACGGAGTTGAAGATGTTAGGGCCCGTTAACTTGGGGCAAGCCATGGCATGGGCGGAAAAGATTGAGGCAAAATTAATAGCCCAATCTGTAACTTGATTAGGAAGGAAAACCCAAACCCAAACCCAAACCCACACCAACCCCACAGCCCAACCTTACCAAGTACCCCAATACAACCCACCTAAATTCTACCCCACCCGAAACTACCCAAACAACACCCACCCTAATTCTTTAAATACCCACAAATTCCCACCAAATTCCACATACAAACCTAGAGACATGAGTAGTATGGGAAACCAAATACAACCATCCAAGGAGCAAATTAGGCGACTTTCTCATAAGGAGTTTAGGGAGAAGCGAGCAAAGGGGTTATGTTTCCAATGTGATGCAAAGTGGTTCGTGAATCATGTGTGTAGCAAGAAGGAATTGAGTGTGTTAATTGGAAGTGTGGAGGATGATGAAGAGGATGGCGTGGAGGGCGTGACCGAGGAGAGTTTGGTGGAGGAAGATGCTAGATCGATTATCTCATTAAATTCCATAGTGGGGATAACTAATCCAAAAACCATGAAGATGATTGGGCAAATTGGAGAGGAAGAATTAGTCGTTATGATTGATTCGGGAGCAACTAATAATTTCATTCCCATATGGCCGTTAAAAAAATGGGAATGACTTGTGAAGAATGTGAGAGATTTGGAGTGATCTTGGGCAATGGAGATAAGATAGTAGGGCAAGGAGTATGTAGAAGGGTGACATTGCATTTACAAGAGTTGATTATAGTCCAAGGTTTCTTATCTTTGGAGTTGGGAAATTCCGATGTGATTCTTGGGGTGCAATGGTTGGAGACTTTTGGACCGGTGATGACAAATTGGAAAATGCAAACGATGCAATTTACTTGGGAGGGAAGATCCTTATTAAGTTATTATTGGTTGGTGATCCATCATTAAAATGTTATTGCATGAGTTTGAAGGCGATGTACAAGGAGTTGCGCTTGGAAGGAGGTGGAATTCTTGTGGAGTACAATGGCATAGAAAATTGTGTAAAGAAAGTAATCGTTCCCGCAATCTTGCAAGATTTATTTTCGGAGTACGATGATGTTTTTCGGAATAAGTGTGAAGGGAAGACTGATTACATTAGGGTTCTTGATTTTGAAGAAAACACCCAAAAGAAGAAGGGAAGGAAGTGGGCTGCTTCTTTTAGAATTCATGAGAGGGAAGGAGAGAAATGGGAATTGAGGATTGCTTTGAAAAATCAGTCAAAGAAGACAGAAAGGCAAATATGGTTTCAAGATGCTGACTTCATTGCTGACATCAACATAATCATGGCAAACCAGAATGTGGTGGGCCTTTTTACTCTTTTAAAATTATATTTTAATACTACCACCTCATTTAAAAATATTTCCAAGCCATTTCTTTTCAATTCACTCACCCCATTAACCCAATTCTTCAACACCTTTCACTTTAAAACAAATCGGTTGTCCAGATTTAGCGGCGGTATCGGCTTGGTGAGAAAATTGGCAAGAAAATTAGGTGGTGCCGATGAGGGAAAGTTGTCAGCGATATTTCTAGGGTTAATGGATTGGAAGGAAGAAGATAAAATTTTGGAATTGTTTGGTCTTATAGTCGTCAGAAATTTTTGGACCAGTGAGACAGTCGAAAATTGGGGACTCACCTGGAAACCATGGTGGCTGATCGGTCGGAGGATGAAGCCGTTGGAGGAGGCTGGTTCCCTTAGGCGTAACACCATACCTGCTTACTTTTCTTCACTTAAATACAAGATGATAAAGAAGCAGACAAAGGGAATCCAGCTAGCGTTCATTGTTGAGTCTGATGATGACATCATTGATGATGTCATCGGTCTTGAAAAAGGCTGGGCCACTGGAAATAATAAAATCAGCTCTGTGCCGTTAGTTGAAGTTCCTGGGCATTCGAGTCTCAGGCCTAAGCTTGACAAGGTTGCTGGTGTTATTGTTATTGATTATCTGGAATTCTTGCCTTATTACCACTTTGTCGCTAAAAACTTGTCCGATATCCGTATCGAGACTAGTATGGTAAAGAAGAGGATTCCCTTACTTATTTGCAAAGGAGAACTGAAAAAGTTACCGTTCATTCCCAAGTCTTCAAGCGCCAACAACTGGAGGAAGAAACAAAAGTTAGATTTGATAGTAACACTTTGACCCGAGTTACATTTTTATCCACCTTGAGGACAAGGTGGAACTTTAGGCGGTCGGTAATGTAACGACTTGGGTCAAGGGGTCGAAGGACATTGTCGAATGGTCTTATGGGAGTTCATTCTTTCTCACCTTGAGGACAAGGTGAAAGTCTTAGAAGGGGGTATTGTAACGAATGGGGAAGGGCAACCGGTTGGGCCGGTTGTCAAGACTTATATTAGAAGGGGTTTATAAAATAAATAAGTGCTTAGTTGGCATGTAATAAAATACTTGATGTTTTCTTGATTTCTTGATGAGGTGTCCTAAGGGTCTTATTATAATAGACTTCTATATAAAGGCCCTCTTGTACATATTATATTCTTTGTCAAGTAAGAAATAAAAGAAGAGAAGGACTAGGAGCTAGGCGGTGGCTCGAATAACGTTAGGAAATTGGGCTTTCTTGAATTTGTTTCTTATTTGCATATTTTCATTGTCTTCATTAGTAGCGGTCTGTTACATATTCCTACTAAAACTCGTAAAGCAATCTTATCTACTTGTATCAAATTCAAAGAGACAGTGGGAGTATGATGCTCTCTAGGCTTTCATGCGTCATCTCTAGTCTATACTAAACCTTGCCAGGAACATGTAACACCCTCAGGGCCACCGATCCTTAAGACATACTTTAGAAGGAATAAGAAGGGAGAGGGAAATAAATAGAACGGGTTATTAATAAAGGCGGGTGGGCTTTTTAATAAGATGTTTAGTTGGTTTTGGGTTTTTGGGCCTTACGTTTATAATTGTAATTCTTGGCTTTTATGTTAGGCTTAGGTGGCATATCTTTGTAGTATAAATAAGGCCATCTTGTAATCATTTTGGATTATCCATTCATTGAATAAGAAAGTAATAAGAAGGGAGTTTCACAAGCTCGAAATTGTGTAGGAGTATCCAAGGCACTCGAAGCTTTGGGAATTGTTTCTTTGTATTTCTTTTATGTTCTTGTTCTGTTTTTTGGAGTTTCATATTCTGTTTTGAGTAACAACCATTGAAGAGGGTAGGGTGTGTTACAAAGGTATCAGAGCGGAAGCGATTCTAGAGCATTGGAAGGTCTGAATTCTTGGTGGATATGGAGGATTTTGGGCAAGAAAACAGGTTGTCTAAGGCCGTGGATGAGAGGTTCGCAAAAATTGATGAACGGTTTGCAAGAAATGATGAAACATTGGCAGAATTGAAGGAGGGACAAGCAAGGATGTTAGAGATGCTGTCAAATTCAGGAGGGAAGTATAAAAAACAGTCCCAAGATCGAAGCCAAGAAAGGGAGGAAACAAATCTTGAATGGGTTTGGCAAAGGGAGAATGAGGATAGGCATAGGCATTGTCATAGGGGATGTCAAGAAGAGTCGGATTGGAAGGCGAGACGTTTGGAATTACCCTCTTTTGATGGGCAAGAAGTGGATGATTGGATTATGAAAGCGGAGAAGTACTTTTCGTATTATGAGCTTAGTGAGAAGAAGAAAATGGAGGTCTCGGTGATATGTTTGGAAGGTGAAGCCATGATGTGGTTTAAGCATGCGAATCAAAGGTTACCCATTAGGCGATGGGAAGAATTAAAAACCTTGATTCTTGAACGGTTTAGGCCCTTCGAGGATGGAGATTTGTATGAACAATGGATGTCGGTAGAGCAAACGGGAAGTGTGGCCGATTATCGAAAGGAGTTTGTAACGAGACTTAATTACGTGGATATGGTACATGAACCGGCTTTGATTGGAGCGTTTATGAGGGGACTAAATGAAGATGTGAAGGTAGAATTGAAGTTGATGGGTCCTAGATCCTTAGACCAAGCCATGAATTGGGCGGAGAAAATCGATCGTAAATTGGATTGTCAATCTTGGTTGGGAGGAAGGCAAAACCAAGGGAGAAACTCTCAATTGACCCTTTACAAAAATCAGCCCTATTCAAGAAACCAAAATCAATCCCAAATTAACCCTAATTCCCAAAATTCCCGATTTAACCCAAACCCTAACCCTAATTCGTCACAGACAACCAGAAACTACCCAAACACAAACCCTAATTCCCAAAATTCGCGGTACAGCAGCAATTCTAGCCCGCAGACCCAGTTCGCGCGCGACAGGATCGCAAACCCTAACCCTAATTCCCGATTTTCAGCCCCAAATCAGCCCAGAAATTCGTACCCACCTGCGAGAACGGCCGGCAATGGGAGGCGGCTGGAGGAAAGGAAACTCACTGACAGTGAGTTCCAAGAGAGGAAGGCAAAAGGGATTTGTTATAAATGTGATGAGAAGTGGTCGCGCAACCACAATTGTAGCCGCAAGGAACTAAGTGTTTTGGTCGAATTGGTGGACGAAGAGAGGGACGGGGATAGTTTCATGGAGGAAGAAGTGATAGAGGAGGATGAAGGAGAGCCCATTGGAATTTCTTTGAATTCAGTGGTGGGAATTACTAACCCAAAAACAATGAAGTTATTGGGGCAAATTGGTGCTAGAGAGTTAGTGGTCATGATCGATCCCGGGGCTACAAACAATTTTATTTCACATCAAGTGGTGCAAAATTTGGAAATTCCTTGTGAGACTTGTGAGAATTTTCGGGTCATGTTGGGAAATGGAGATGAAATTGTAGGTCAAGGTGTGTGTAGGATGGTGGATTTGAGAATACAGGGGCTATCCATAGTTCAAGATTACCTTTCTTTAGAGTTGGGAAGCACGGATGTGATATTGGGAATCCAGTGGTTGGAGACATTGGGGCCGGTTACGACAAATTGGCGAACACAGTCGATGCAATTTATGTGGCAAGGAAAGAGTGTGAAGTTGCAAGGAGACCCGTCTTTGAGAAGATCGAAGATATCCTTAAAAGCTATGCTACGGGTCCTACGAAGAGAGGGAGGAGGCATTTTGGTGGAGTTTAATGGGATTGAGCAGTGTTTAGAGATGGCAAAGATACCACAGGAATTGCAAGGAATTTGTGATGAGTATGGCGACCTCTTTAAATCACAAATTCAGCTTCCACCTTCAAGAGAGCATGATCATTCTATCACCCTCAAAGAGGGTACGGATCCCATTAACGTCCGACCCTATAGATACCCCCATAGTCAGAAAAATGAGATTGAAAGGTTGGTGCAAGAAATGCTCAAAGCGGGAATAATTCAGCCGTCGGTTAGCCCTTTTTCGAGTCCGGTCATCTTAGTAAAGAAAAAGGATGGATCGTGGAGATTTTGCGTTGATTATCGGGCTTTGAACAAGGCTACGGTTCCTGACAAGTACCCGATTCCGATGATTGATGAGTTGTTAGATGAGTTACATGGGGCGACGATCTTTACAAAGTTAGACTTAAAGTCGGGTTACCATCAGATTCGAATGAAGTCGCAAGATGTGCACAAAACAGCTTTTAGGACTCATGAGGGGCACTATGAGTTCTTGGTTATGCCATTCGGCCTAACCAACGCACCGTCCACATTTCAAGCATTAATGCATAAGGTCTTCCGTCCGTTCTTGAGGAAATTTGTTCTAGTATTTTTCGATGATAGCCTCATTTATAGTAAGGATCGTAGCGAACACCGGGGTCACGTAGAACAAGTATTTCAATGCCTTCGAAGGCATGACTTAGTGGTGAATGGGGGCAAGTGTGAATTTGGGGTGAGTAGGGTGGCCTACTTGGGACACGTTATCTCGGCAGCCGGTGTTTCCGTGGATGAGGATAAAATTTCAGCCATAGTGTCGTGGCCATCCCCTAGGAATTTGAAGCAATTACGTGGGTTTCTTGGGCTAACGGGTTATTATCGACGATTTGTGAAAGGATATGCTCAATTGACAAGGGTTTTGACAAACCAGCTCAAGAAAGACTCCTTTGGTTGGAATGAGGAAGCCGAACAAGCGTTTCAACACATGAAGGGGGTGATGACAAAGGTGCCGGTGCTTGCTATGCCAAATTTTGAGAAGCTGTTTGTGGTTGAAACCGATGCATCGCAATATGGCTTAGGGGCTGTCCTAATGCAAGAAAGACATCCAATCGCCTTCTTTAGCAAGGTTTTGGGATTACGGGCTCGCAATAAATCCATCTACGAGAAAGAACTCATGGCAATCGTGTTTGCCATCTTGAAATGGAGACACTACCTTCTTGGAAGGCGATTCAAGGTGAAAACGGATCAACGAAGCTTGAAACATTTATTGGAGCAACGAGAAATACATGGTGACTATCAAAAGTGGCTTCTTAAATTGATGGGGTTCGACTTCTCTATAGAGTATAACCCGGGGGTGAATAATTTGGTGGCCGATGCGCTATCAAGAGTCTCGCACAAGGGGATAGAGTTGGGGACATTGATGAGTTCGCAGGGAATTGATTGGAACATGTTACAAAATGAAGTTGATAAGGATATGGCGTTGGTTCGTATCAAGGAGGCCGTGGAAAAAGGGGATCAAGTTCCTACCGGGTTCACTATTGTTGATAAGGCACTATTCTACAAAGGGCGTTATGTGTTGGCAAAGTCTTCTCCCTTCATTCCGGTTTTGTTGAGAGAATATCATGATTCGCCTTTAGGAGGACATGCGGGGGAGTTAAAAACATATTTGCGGTTAGCCGGTGAATGGTTTTGGGAAGGGATGAGAAAGCAAATCAGGAGATATGTGCGGGAGTGCCACGTGTGCCAACAAGCCAAGACTTCTACTCTTAGCCCAGCGGGGTTGCTCCAAAATCTGCCGATTCCATCACGGGTATGGGAACATGTGACAATGGATTTTATTGAGGGGTTGCCAAGATCGGAGGGGGTAGATACTATATTGGTGGTCGTAGATCGTTTGACTAAATTCGGACATTTTGTGGCTCTTAAACATCCATTTACGGCGTTCCAAGTAGCGGATAGGTTCATCAAGGAAGTAGTTCGGCTACATGGTTTCCCCACATCCATTGTGTCCGATAGGGATAAGGTGTTTATGAGCATATTTTGGAGGGAGATGTTTAGGCTGCAGCATACTCAACTTCTTAGAAGTACGGCGTACCATCCTCAAACGGATGGGCAATCCGAAGTGGTTAATAAGATGCTTGAGACGTACCTACGATGTTTCGTGAACGGGCAGCCCAAGAAGTGGGCAAAATGGTTACATTGGGCGGAATTCAGTTATAATACATCACCCCATCTATCAATCAAGATGACCCCCTTCCAAGCCTTGTACGGAAGAGTTCCTCCTCATATAGTGCGGGTGGGGCATCAAGATTTGTCCGTAGAATCATTGGACAATCTCTTGCAAGAAAGGGATGCGATGTTAGATGAGCTACAATTTCATATGGCAAAGGCTCAACAACGCATGAAGTTTTATGCCGATAAAACAAGGAGGGCCGTAGAGTTGACCGTGGGTGATTGGGTGTACCTCAAGATGCGACCCTACCGTAGAAAGAGTTTAGCACAACGGCTTAATGAGAAGTTGGGACCGCGGTTCTATGGACCATACCAAATCAGTCACAAAGTAGGACGGGCTGCCTATAGGTTGGTGCTACCCAAGGATTGCTTATTGCACCCGGTTTTCCACGTCTCACAACTCAAAAAAGCGGAAGGGACTGATTATCCTCCAGCAGCCAGCCCCCCTGTGACAGCAGAATTGGAAATGGATGCTTCACCTTTGGATATTTTGCAAGTGCGACAGCTGCCGAGTAAAAACCGTGAAGTATTGGTTTTATGGGAAGGCCAAGATGAATCTGAAGCGACGTGGGAGAACGCCTCCAAACTCTTAACCACCTTTCCCGATGCTCACCTTGAGGACAAGGTGCTTAATTTGGCCGGGAGTATTGTAACACCCTCAGGGCCACCGATCCTTAAGACATACTTTAGAAGGAATAAGAAGGGAGAGGGAAATAAATAGAACGGGTTATTAATAAAGGCGGGTGGGCTTTTTAATAAGATGTTTAGTTGGTTTTGGGTTTTTGGGCCTTACGTTTATAATTGTAATTCTTGGCTTTTATGTTAGGCTTAGGTGGCATATCTTTGTAGTATAAATAAGGCCATCTTGTAATCATTTTGGATTATCCATTCATTGAATAAGAAAGTAATAAGAAGGGAGTTTCACAAGCTCGAAATTGTGTAGGAGTATCCAAGGCACTCGAAGCTTTGGGAATTGTTTCTTTGTATTTCTTTTATGTTCTTGTTCTGTTTTTTGGAGTTTCATATTCTGTTTTGAGTAACAACCATTGAAGAGGGTAGGGTGTGTTACAGAACAGCTTCCACCCTCAAGGGATTCCGATCGTGGTATTTTAAAGTGTAAATTTTCCCCCCCAATCTCTTGCTTTTATTGAGTTTGCATAACCATTTTGTATTTATTTTGGGATTCATCAGATCATCTGCCAAAAGCCATCTAATAATTGATTTGTTCCACTTTTTGACAAGCAACTCCGATTTTTTTTCTCCAAATTCTTACAGCAAATTATGATTTTTTTGTCATGCTCGTGAGCTAGGGCCTAATGCTCCTTTATAATTCTGGAGGTACTTACTATCTGTTTGCTTATAGCTTGCGAAACATCCCAACCTACTAAACCTCCCAAGCGAGGAGTGAAGGGACCTGAACTTCTACCTGATGTTTCCAGTTCACAAAAGGTAAGTCTGCATTTGATGTCCTGGCCACTTGGTTAAAATGACCATATTTTTGAAGGCTTGCGTTACAATTGAACTGATGGTGTGAGTTGCCACTTTACTGTTTGGTTGTTTCAGGAATCAAGAGGCAACAGATCTGAATTTTATAGAGACAAATTCTCTGCTTCCAAGGTGAAGAAATGGGCAGTTGATGATTTCCTCAAAACCCTGACATGGCTTGAAAGTCAGAAAGAGAAGGTACACTGTGATTTTCCGTTTAACTTAATTTTAGAAGAGCAATTCAATTAGGGTATAAATTTGAAGGGACTATCTTAGAGAGGAAGGATGGATGAATTGCACAATCCATTTGTTTTAGATGTGTCAAAACGGTCAGGCCACAGTTAAGTTAGAAGAGATATATAACAAGCTTTGTATCTTCAATTATATGACAAAACACAAGGAAGAAACAAGTGAGTTGCAAGTTCAGTAAGCATAAAGACTTTCCATTCCTCAATCCTAATCCAAGAACTTAAGGCAAGACATCGTTAGTATGATATTTTTGCATTTTCTTCTCTAGCTTTTAATGTAATCATACAAGTGCTTATAATACAAGGTAAAACATCCACTAAAAGAAACCAACTAAGATAAGACTTCGTGAAAAACAACTTCTCGTAAAGAAGTTGCTTAACTTTTGTCTACTTTGCATTTGACTTGCATAACTTCATCTCACTTTTTCCCCTTTGCAAATAACATCCGAAAGGAAGTTGTACAAATTTCCCCACGTCAAAAGGGGATGAATTCAACTTTGTCATTAACCTGTAACATCTTTTGGGTGGGAAATTCAAGCATGAATTTTTGTAGCTTCTTTGTGAGGGAGTTGGAATCTGATTTTTGATTGCTTCTTTATGGAGGAAAAGTAATAAAATCTAAGCAAACTACATAACATTCACATGAATCGCTATCAGTAACCATCAAAGGTGGTTGTATATTATTTGTGTCTTCATATGTGACTTGCCCACCTTTTGCTCAACTTCCACTTCTCTTGAACAACTAATCTTTAATATCCATTTTCTTATTCCATTATAAGTAACTTCCAAGGGAGCTAATTAACTCCTATATGACTTAATAGATGATGAAACTTCCAATTGAGATTGTAACATACTAGTCAGAATGTAAGTTCCATGTAGGTTCATATTTCATAGTTAGTTGTAGCCTCCTAGATCTTGTAACTCTTCAATGCATTTTTTGTAATTTTATGTTGCACGTCACTTCAAGATAAATGTATTGCTTCTTGAGTGTAGCTCTTGAGTATAATTTTATGTTGATAGCAGTAGATTAAGGTGGAAATGCTACTGACGGAGAAGAGAACGTGCAAGAAGACGAAAGCGAGGAGGAAGGATCTTTGAACATTTCTTTGAAGTTTGAATTAGATGTAGGGATCACCAATCCTAATTTTTAAAACAATGAAATTAGCTGGAAAGCTTAGAGGGAAAAAGGTGATATTGATGATTGTGTTATGATTATCACTAGCAAGCAGTAACAATTAGTAATCCAAACAAATACTCAGAATATTGTATGAAGAAAATAGAAAGAAAAGAGCAAGAAAAGAGAGAATGTGGAATGCTTGTATTATGTATTAGAGAGCGGTATACTCCCTCGAGCTCTTCGAGCGGTACAATGACCAAATGGTACTACAAGCATGAATGAGATCTAATTCCTCATTGACTATATAGGAAAGTACTATATTCTAGAAGGCCTTCTAAAATACAGCTCATTACTAAAATAACTACCCCTGACAATATATTCTGTGTGAGGGCAACCAAATGGTACTACAAGCGTGAATGTATAATTTTGGGCATGGGCTGTGCTTCTCGATCCATGACAATACCCGCCCCAACGAGAGACACCTTGTCCTCAAGGTGGAATTTAGGAAAAAGAGACTGGATGTTGTCATAAAGTTCCCAAGTTGCATCAGAAATCGGAAGATCATGCCATTGAATAAGACTTGTGCAGTGGACTAAGGCCGTATTGGATCCTTACGGACACCCAAGACTGCAGCAGGCTTCACAACCTACTCCAACGAGGAGGATTAAGTATTCGGTATTGCTGTTGGATTGAAGGCAGCTCCATTGGCCTTTTTAAGTTGTGAGACATGGAGACCGGGTGAATTTTGCTCTCCGTAGGTAAATCAAGACGATAAGCGACAACGCCCACTTTAGCCTCTATCACAAAAGGACCATAAAATCGGGAAGAGAGCTTGTCACAAGGCCAACGAGCCAATTATTATTGTTGATAGGGCTGCAGTTTGAGAAAAACCAAATCGCCCACCTCGAAGGAAACTTCTCTGCGCTTAAAATCTGCCCATTTCTTCATTCTTTGCTGAGCACGAAGCAAATGATAATGCAAATCATCCAACACAGCATCACGTTCACGCATCAATTGATCCAAACTATCCACCAGTGTATAATTATTACCCATGCGAATCACGGATGGTGGGGAACGGCCATAGAGAGCCTTAAAAGGAGCCATGCTAATCGACATATGAGGAGCTGTATTATAACAGTACTCTGCCCAATGAAGCCACTTGGCCCGACTCTGTAGTTGACCATTAATGAAACAGCGAAGGTAAGTTTCGAGGGCTTGATTGACAATCTCGCTTTGCCCGTCGGTTTGCGGATGGTAAGCTGTACTACGGGCGAGAACCGTGCCTTGGAGCCGAAACAATTCTTGCCAAAACACACTCATAAATATCTTATCGTGATCGGAGACTATCGAGGATGGAAACCCATGTAAACGCACTATTTCCCACACAAAAACAGCCGCCACTGACGTCGCCGTGAATGGATGTATAAGCCCCACAAAATGAGCACATTTTGTGAGACGATCCACTACCACCAACACTGTATCATAGCCCCCCGACTTTGGCAATGCTTCTACAAAATCCATGGTTATATCATCCCATACTTGTGATGGAATTGGTAAAGGCTGTAATAATTCTAATGGTTGCTGATGAGAGGCTTTTTGCTGCTGACACACGAAACATTGTTGCACAAAGAGAGTAACGGTTTTTGCGCATGCCTTCCCAAAACCAATCCTCAGCTAACCGAAGGTAGGTTTTGTATTCACCATTATGACCACCTAGAGCCGTGCTATGATGTTTTAATAGAAGCTTGTCAATTAAGCCCGAAGACCGGGGTAAAGCCACACGTCCCTTGTAGAGCAAACAATCGTAGTTTAGGGAAAATCCATGAATGGTACCCCCCAGCTGCTGTAACTCAAGGTATATCTTTCCAAGTACTGGATCCTGCCTAACCTCCTCACGAATGACACTCCAATCCACCCCACATGTCGAGATCACAGTGCTCAAAGTAGCAAGACAAATCAGTGCATGGAGAGGCAAAGCATCTGCGGCTTTGTTAGTGAGGCCGGGTCTATATTGTATCTCGAAATCATAGCCTAATAATTTGCTCACCCATTTTTGATATTCGGTGCTCACTTCCCTTTGCTCTAAGATAAAGCGCAAACTACGCTGGTCAGTCCAAACAATAAAGTGGCGACCAATCAAATAATGATGCCATTTTTGAATAGCCAAAACAATAGCCATTAGTTCCTTTTCATAAAGGGATTTAGCCTCACCCCGAACCCCTAAGGCTTTACTAAAATAAGCAATTGGGTGTTGATTTTGGGACAGCACTGCACCCAACCCTTTTCCCGAAGCGTCGGTCTCTACAAAAAAGGAATGCGGGAATTTGGAATGGCTAAAACAGGGGCAGAAAGCATTACCTCCTTCAAGTGATTAAATGCGACAGTAGCTGTATCATCCCAATTAAAATTATCTTTCTTAAGCCGTTTTGTCAACGGAGCAGTTAACTAAGCATAGTGTCGTATGAAACAGCGATAATACCCTGTCAATCCCAAGAAACCCCGAAGCTCCTTCAAATTCTTAGGAATTGACCACGATTGCATTGCCGCGACCTTATCTGGATCCATGGCCACACCTTGGCTGGAGATTATGTGACCCAAATAAGCAACCTGTGATTGCCCAAATACACACTTCTTTTTATTTGCATATAATTGGTGGGATGCCAGGAGCTCTAAGACAACTGTTAATTGTTGCTCATGTTCCTCCATGAAAGAACTATAAACAAGAATGTCATCAAAAAACGCTAAAACGAAACGCCGGAGGTATGGACGAAATACTTCGTTCATCAATGATTGGAAGGTGGCGGGAACATTTGTCAACCCAAATGGCATGACTAGAACTCATAGTGTCCCTCGTGAGTTCTAAACGCGGTTTTATGAACGTCATCTTTGCTCATACGAATTTGGTGGTAACCCGATTTACGATGCAATTTCAAAAACACCGTAGCCCCATGCAGCTCATCTAACAATTCCTCTATGACTGGAATCGTGAATTTATCGGCTATCGTCTCCTTATTTAAGGTGCGATAATCTATGCAAAACCTCCACGATCCGTCTTTCTTTTTGACAAGGAGAACCGGGCTAGAAAATGGACTTTGGGAAGGTTGAATGATGCCAGCTTGTAACATGTCTGCCACCAACCTTTCTATCTCTTCCTTCTGAATTTGGGGATATCTATAAGGAAGGACATTCACCTGGCTGGAACCACTCTTCAATGTGATGTGATGCTCGTTGGATCTTAAAGGTGGCAATCACGATAATGACAAATTGACCCCTGGGTCACCCATAAATTTGTGTCTCCGAAGGTAGTGGAAAAAATGGGAATAGAATGTGAGCAATATGAAAATTTTTGGGTGATATAAGGGGATGGTCATGAAATTCTTGGGAAGGGCATTTGTAGACTGGTTAATTTGCTGTGGTTGGACATCGAAGAAGACTTCTTGGTATTAGAATTAGGCAATTTAGATTTCATACTTGGGGTTCAATGGTTAGAGAAGATCGGATTGGTAGTAACAAATTGGAAAATGCTGACTATGACATTCAATTGGGAAGGGCGGGAGATTCGGGTATATGGATAAGTGAGCTTGAGAAAATCGTTGATTTCCTTAAAAGGTATGTTGAAAACTGTAAAGAATGAAGGAGGAGGAGTATGGGTAGAGTGTACCGATCTAGTATGAGAAGAAACAACACCACACATATCCCGTTTCCTACAATCCATCCTCTTTCAGTTTCACGAACTTATTCTCATCCCAAATATCCCTAATGCTGACAAGAAGCCATGACCACCATATCATCCTAAAAGACTAAAACCAACCCAATCAATGTGCAGACCATGTCATTTACATTTCCAGAAAAATGAGATATATCGAATGGTTAAAGAGATGTTAATGGCGGGCATCATTCAACCTTTCGTTAGTTCGTTTTGAAGTCTTATGTAGGCTGTAGAGCCCTGAATAAAGCCACAATACTGGATAAATTCCCTATACCTATCACCAATTCAGGTTATCACCTAATTCGGATGCACCCCCAAGACATACACAAAACCGCCTTTCGCGCTGACGAGGGGGCAATATGAATTCTTGGTGATCCCGTTCGGCACAAACACCCCTTCCACATTCTTAGCCTTGATGAACGACATATTCCGTCTAGTTCTGAGGAAGTTTGTGTTGATAAATTTGATGACATTTGGTGTATAGTTTGATCAAAGGAAGGTCACAGGGTGCATTTGTATGATGTAATGCTAAGCTTTAGGGGAACATAAGCATATATTGTATGATGTCCCACGGGTGGCGTACTTAGGGCATATAATATCTTCCCAAGGAGTAGAGGTGAACAGAGAAAAGATAGAAGCAATGGTTTCTTGGCCAACCCCCTGAGAGGATTTTAGCTCTCGAGCTATTATAGACGGTTTGTTAAGGGGTATGCGGTGATTGGTTTGGGGTTGAACGAGCAACTCAAGAAGGATTCATTTAACTAAATATGCTCCATTTCATCTTCCTCAAACGCCTATTTACAGTTCTTTGGTAGTCGTGCTCTGTGTTAAAGAGATAGTGAAGTTACATGGTTTCCTCTTGAGTATCATTTCGGATCGGGGCAAGGTGTGTCTTAGCATATTCTGGAGAGAATTATTCGGGCTTCGACAAAGACAGCTCCTACGTAGTACCGCATTTCATCCCCAAACCGGCAATCAATCAGAGGTTGGTGAAGACAACATTCGAAAACTACCCATGCTGTTTCTTGAATGGGCACCCAAAGGAATGGGCGAAATGGGTAGACTGGGCCAAGTTTTTGTTATAAACGCATACCCTATCCTCTCCATACGTGTGACACCATTCGGTCCATACAAAATGTTCAACAGGGTGAGAAAAGTGGCTTTGGAATTAGAGTTGCCCGCATCCAATAGTATCCATCCGGTGTTTCATGTGTCTCAATTAAAGAAGGCGAAAGGGGTAGTAGCTGCATCAGTCACCCCCTCGCGACAGAAACCTTGGAGCGACAAGCACATCCAAAGGATATTTTGCAAGTAAGACTCCAGAATACATGTGAACGAGATTTACTGGTACTACGGGAAGGCCTGCCCGAATTAGAGGCTACGTGGGAAGACTATGGAAGAATGCTGCGTACATTTCCAAATGCTCACATGGAGAACAAGGTGGAACTATAGGCAGAGTGTATTGCCACATTGCCAGGCTCGCAAAAATCCTAAAATATTGACCCAAAACCAAGGCCACTCAATACATATAAGAGAAGGAATAAACAGTAGAGAAGTTCAGAGGTTGTACTAAAGTGTTAGCTTGGGCCGGGGATTATGTTCGTGAGGCTGGGGAAAGTGTTATGTTAAGGAAGGACATTTTTTGGAATACTACAGTAAAGATGATTATGTAAATACTCTTATGAATTGCTTTTTTCTTTAAATTCCCAAGGGGTTGTAAGATGTTGGAAGAAGAATATGAATAAAAACATTGGGAGCAGAAAGTATCTCGAAGCTGTCAATATCCATCAACAAATTCTCCGTTTTTTTTTCTTGATTTTTTTGAGTTTTTTTTTTACTTAAATTAGTCCAATTCGTTTCAACAACGAATATTGTACGTATTTAGAATGGAAAAGTTGCCATGGAAGAAGAGATTTGGATGATTGAGAAGAATGAGATATGAGAACTTGTGGGATTAGCCACCTCATAACAAAGCCATTGGAGTTAAGTGAATCTACAAGATCAAGACTACCAAATGGTTTTGTTTTGAAATACAAAGCAAGACTATTGGATCGATTACAATGAGACATTTGCGCATGTCTCAGACTCACAAGGCATGGCATTATTCTCAAAGGGATGGAAGGTACATTCAAATGGATTTCAAATCTGCAGTCCTGAATGAGTACCTAGAAAAAGAGATCTATGTTGAGCAGCCCGAAGCAAAACGACATGAAGACAAAGTGTTGAAGTTGAATGTGGGCTCAAATATGCACAAAGGGCTTGGTGAAACAAAATTGATAATTATTTCACTTAGTAAGTTTGTGAAAAGTCTTTGTGAGCCTACTCCATAGGTGACGAGTAATATAAATGAAGGTATTCTAATTTTTCCTTTGCATGTGTACCACTTACTCTTCATAGGTAACAACTAAAAATTGATTTTAGAATTCAAGAGGAAAATGATCAAAGAGTTTGAGATTACAGATCATAGACTTTTCAATTGTTTTCTTGGAACTAAGTTGATCTAAGTTTCGAGAAAATCTTCAATTGCCAATAGAACTATGCTGAAGGTCTATTAAAGAAGTTTATGCTAGAGAATAACAATCTTGTCACAACTCCACTTCAAGTAAATGAAAACTTATGCAAGGATGATGAGAATGAGAAAGTGGATGAAGTATCTACGAAGCATGATAGACAACTTACTTTATCTTACCGCAACAAGGCCAAATATTATGTTTGCAACATGTTATGTATTAAGACTTGTATACAAAGTCCTAGCTAACTTCACCTAAGAACAAGTTATGTATTAAGACTTATACAAAGTCCTAGCCAATAATGCCATCTTTCATTGCAAGAGAAAGCATATTAAACTCAAGTGTCATTTTGTTAGGAAAGCTCTGAATAATAAGTTTGATGGAGAAGATTAGTTAGCACACATTTTCACTTAAGCGGGAAGCTCTGAGGCTTACTTGGAATTAAGACCAAAAGTCTTGAAGAGGATTGTTAGCTAATGAGACTTTTTGTGAGGTTTAGAGACCTTTAGTATCATTGTAGACTCTTGGTATTACTAAAGTAGATGTATAAGTCTAGATTCATAAAAAAACATGGAGTAAGTTATTATATGTTCCAAAGGTTGCGACTCTTTAAAAGTCAACATTATAGGACACTTACAACTCCTTATAAAGAGACCTTGTACTCATCATTTCATTACAACATATACAAGCTTTCTATTACTTTAATCGTCTTCTTTAGTACTTCCCAAAAGACTTAATTTTTTGCTTACGTACATAAGGTTAATATACAGCTGGAAATGTCAAATTGTAGTAGTTTTACAAGAAGTTTAAATTTAAGTCAAAAGCAAAATCTTGTATAGAAAACTAGTAAGCTATATTAGCCTAAAAAAGCTATCCAACACAAACCAGTCATAGTCTATTATACTTTAAAATTATTGACAGATGGCACAATGACAATAACAGAAAGGGGAAAGAAAGATTCAATTTTATTGATATTGGATTAATTCTTACAAGAGACTTAACATATGTATATAGGGACAATACGAGAGAGGAACTATCCTAAAAACAAGAACCTATACACGTGCATTCAAGAATCAGTTATAACAACCTGATTCTAACAACCTATTATAAACTAACTATCCTAATCAGCAGCTGCTTGGGGAAGGTCTTCATCAGTAGCCTCAAGTTCTTCTAATGCTGAGTCATCTTCTTGTGGCACGTGAGCTGCACATGACTTGATATCTTTGATAGCCCCCCGCAAACTAGGAGGCAGGTCACTGACCCCTAGTTTGGTCAAAAGATATCTGAACTGAGGAGAAGGCAAAATCTTGGTTAATATATCTGCAAGCTGATGTTGTGTAGGTAGATAGGTTAGCTGAATAAGCCCTTCAAGGACTTTATCCCTAGTGAAGTGGCAATCTATCTCGATGTGCTTAGTCCTATCATGAAACACTGGATTCCTAGCTATGTGGATAGCTGATTGACTGTCACAGTGTAATGTGACAGGCTTCAAATTATTGACCCCCATATCTTGAAGTAATCTGATCGCCTAGGTAATCTCTGAAGCAGCGTTTGCCATGGCTTTGTATTCAACTTCTGAGCTGGATCTAGAGACAGTAGGCTGTTTCTTAGACCTCCAACTAACAGATGATTGACCAAGCATTATTAGGTAGCCTGAGACAGATCTTCTAGTAGTAGGACATGCCCCCCAATCAGAGTCTGTGTAGGCTTGTAAGGTTATTTTTCACATCCTTTTAAGATAATGCCTTGTCCTGAAGTAGAGGAAATGTAATTCAAGGTGTGTACTAAAGCATCCCAGTGAGAAGTCCTAGGGCTCTGCATGAATTGGCTGAGTGTTTGAATGGTAAAAGATATGTCAGGCCTAGTGTTAGTTAGGAAATTGAGATTTCCAACAATGCTTCTATATAATTCTCCATCTGGTAAAAGTTGTCCATCTGAAGGAGTTAACTTTAAGTTGAGTGGTAAAGGTGTTGCAGCCCTTTTGAAATTTGTGATCCCACTGGCAAGAAGAAGATCTTGTGTGTACTTTTGTTGAGTTAAGCACATGCCTTGGGAATAGCTGACTTCTATCCCAAAAAAATAATGCAGCTGACCCAGATCTTTGATAATGAAGGTGTGATCAAGGTGCTGTTTAATAGATGTTATAATGTTGGTGTCATTGCCTGTGATTAGTATGTCATCCACATACACAGCCATAATGGTGATGGAGTGATCATTCTTCTTAACAAACTATGAGTAATCATTTTTAGATTGATAAAACCCTAATTTTTTTAATTCAATCATAAGCTTCTCATGCCACCGCCTAGAAGCTTGTTTTAGGCCATATAAAGATTTTCTTAAAAGGCAAACATGGTTGTTAGGGTTTGGAACTCCTTGTGGCATAGTCATATATACCTCCTCATGGAGGTCCCCATGTAAAAAAGCATTGTTGACATCCATTTGATGTACTATCCACTGATTGCTAGCTGCAACTGCAAGAAGGCATCTCACTGTGGTCATTTTCACAACAGGACTAAATGTTTCTTCATAGTCTATCCCTTGTTTTTGATTGTAGCCCTTTGCTACTAATCTTGCTTTAAGTCTCTCAAGAGACCCATTTGATCTTAATTTCACTTTGTAGACCCATTTATTTCCAATGGGCTTCTTTCCTTGTGGCAAGGGAACTACTTCCCAAGTGTGATTCTGTGCTAAAGCTTCAAGTTCTCTTTTCATAGCTTCTACCCATTTGTCATTTTTACAAGCTTCCTGATAGGATTTGGGTTCAATGTATTCATTGTGTATTGTAGCTATTTGTTGATGCATGCTTGATAGAGCATGAAATTGTATTAGGTTGCACCAATGAGCTGTTTCTTTGGTGTTGTAATGATAGTCCTGCAAGTGTGCAGGTCTGGTTCTGACCCTTGTTGGTCTAGGACTCCTGATTGGGCTTGATCTAGTAAGATCAAGAGAAAAATCAGATTTGCTGCTAGACTTTTGTGCTGGTAGGTCAGTCTGTGCAGGTAGTTCTTTGGATATTGAAGGGAGTTGTTGTGTGTCTTCAATTTCACTGATCTCTGTGCTGTCTAGAGGGTAATTAGACTTAGGAATGAACAAATGTTTTATAGGTGCTTGATCAATGTCAGTGAACCTGTAGGGAAAACATCTTTCATGAAAATGCACATCTCTGGAAATGAAAGTGATTTTAGTTTTCAGATTATATAATCTGTATCCCTTCTGTTGCTGTGAGTATCCTATGAACAGGCATGGGTCAGCCCTTGCATCCAATTTAGTTCTGTTTCTTTTTAAGGTTGACACAAAACACAAGCACCCAAAGACTTTGAGGAGATCATAAGATGGCTTGGTGCCATATAATTTCTCATGGGGTGTGCTATTGTTTAGAGGCACTAAGGGCATCTTATTTATTGTATGAGCAGCTGTGAGCACACAATCTCCCCAAAACATTGTGGGAACTTGTGATTGGTGATATAGGGTTCTTGCTACTTCTAATAAATGTTTGTGCTTTCTCTCTACAACTCCATTCTGTTGTGGAGTTTCTGCGCAACTGGTTTGGTGCATGATACCCTTACTTCTGTAATATTCTAATGTGTCTCCTTGACTTAACTCCAATGCATTGTCAATGCATACCATTTTTATGAGTTTTCCAAATTGGGTTTTCACCATTTCATAGAATTGTTTGAAGGTCATGAGAAAATCACTTTTGTTTTTGAGGAACATGACCCATGTAAATCTAGAGTAGTCATCTACTATAGTGCAAAACATGTTACACTTCAATCTTGTATAGAATTTCATAGGACCCCAAAGGTCAATATGCAATAATTGGAAAGAATCTGTAGTCTTTATTGAACTTTTTTGAAACATTTTTCTTGTTTGCTTTCCTAGTGGGCAAACAGTACAGAGGAATTGTTTATCAAAAGCTGTACAATTCAGATCAGGAAATAAAATGTGCAACCTATTAAAGGGAATGTGTCCCAGCCTTAAGTGCCATAGCTTAATATTTTCTGTAGTGCTTGATGCTTTATTTTGTGCACATGCTATCATTTCCTTTTTTCTTGTGCTTTGCAAGGCTTGTAGAGAATGATGTGCTAGTTGCATCAACATTATTGGTGTTGCATGAATCAGTTTCTCTTCAACATAGTAAAGGTTGTTCTTGAGCCTACCAAGAAGCAAAGGCTTCATCAAGGGCTCCTGCATAATGCAAAAATCAGCCATAAAACTAATCTTAACATTCTTATTCTTGCACAATCTATGAATAGACACTAGATTATAGTTAAAATCAGGTACATAAAGAACATTACAAAGTTTTAACCCATTTTGGAGAGTAACAGTGCCAACATACTTCACTGTCACATGTGTACCATCTGGTATAACAACACTGTTCTGAATATTCTTTATAGTTGCATATTTAGAGAATAGTGACAGATCACAACAGATGTGATCTGATGCTCCACTATCAAGGAGCCATTTGTTTACTTTACAAGTGTCAGAATAGTGTGTACTTTCATGTGTAGAGGCAGCAATGGAAAGTTCCTTGTCCTCTGTCTGATCAGTGTGTTTGCTGAGTAAACACATCAATTTGTTGTACTGCTCCTGGGTTAACTTGGGTTCTGCATTGCTTTTCTCACTGTATGAATGTTCTTGCACATTGTTCATCTTGCTAGTCCCTTCCTTTTTCCAAGTGTTAGGCCTATAATTGGCAGGATACCCATTGACTTTCCAACACCTTTCAAGACTATGGCCATGCATCTTGCAATGGTTACAGTAGTAGGTCCCCTTTTTGTTTTGAGTAAATTTTGCTTTTTCTCCATATTTCCTCTTATCTACCCTACAAGCAATAGGGGTTTCTTGGCTTTCACTTAAGGATTCTTTGCTCAATTCTTGATGAGTTTGCTCTTGCATCAAGATTCTGTAGGCTTCTGCTGCTGATGGCATTTCTTTCATCCAGTGTTACATGATTCGGTGCTTTTACCTACGAACCGCGATTCGGTTCGACCGACCCCAATCGGGATTCGTTCGCCGATTGATTCGCCTTGGCTGGCGAATCTGATTGATTTAGAACTGGGATTCAAAATGGTTAGTTGCATGAAGGCTGAAGAGGAGGGAGATGAAGGATAGAAGTACCGAAAAAACAAAAACAGAGAAAGAGAAACTGACGAAGAAGGAAGAGAAGAAAAACATACCTTTTCTCTTTCTTGGAGAGTGGAAAGGTCACTCATGATGTCGACATCCACACAAACAATTCTACATTATATTTTTTTTCCTTTTATTTCTATTATAATGGACCTTTATTTTTTTTCTTTTTTAAAATACTCCATATTTCTAAATTACTTTAATACCCTTCCTTTATTTCTTTTTCTTTTAAAGTTTTAACTATGTTTACGTTCTCTCTTTTCAAAAAGCCTTTTCACTTATTTAACTCTAATTTTTTATTTATTTTGTTATTTATTCTAAACTAAATATTATTAAATAAGTACAGACTCACTAATATAATATTATTTGACCACACTCTACTTTATCTAATAAAATATAATATGAAAAAACGCTAACGAATTGAATCATGAACCTAAAAATCGAACCAAACAACTTAAGCGAACGAACAACAAATATGCCAACCAACGAATCGCGAATCCGAATCCGTACAACGAATCAAACCGAATCACGAATCATGTGACATTGCTTTCATCATTAAAGTGTTGCTCCTAATGTGTTGGTATTTAGGGCTCATTTTCATCAAAAACTCCATCAGTCTTCTTCCCTGTTGTATCTTGTTTAATCTCTTGTTCAGATCACAGCTACAACCAGAACATGTACAAGCAGGGATGGGATCAAGATTCTCCAATTCATCCCAGAGCCCCTTCATCTTGGTAAAAAAACTTTCAATAGTTTCATCAGGTGATTGTATGGCCTTACCTATCCTTTCTTGGATGGAAAACAGCTGAGCACAAGATGTTTGACCATACCTTTCTTCCAACTCATCCCATATTTCTTTTGCTGTTTTTAGCCATTGTAGTGTATTAGCAATTTTTTCATCAATGACTGATAATAACCAGCCCATCACTACATTGTTTACTCTTTCCCACGCCTTTCCAAGAGTTACACTGCTTGTTGGCTTCCTCACAGTACCTTCTACAAATCCCAGTTTGTTCTTGCCTGTGAGAGCAATAACCATTGCTCTTTTCCAGTCTTTAAAGCCTGTTCCATTGAACACCTTAGTGATTATCTTCTGCCCAGAATCAGTTGGGTGTAGAAAATACACACTTGACTGGTTAGTTGTTGGGTCAAGATTCTTGGAATGATTTCTGGTCATTGACAACATTTTCTTGAATGGGATTCTTGCTTTGATGAATGACAGGTACTAAGAGAAGAGCAGCAGCTCTGATACCATAACAGAAAGGGGAAAGAAAGATTCAATTTTATTGATATTGAATTAATTCTTACAAGAGACTTAACATATATATATATAGGACAATAAGAGAGAGGAACTATCCTAAAAACAAGAACCTATACACGTGCATTCAAGAATCAGTTATAACAACCTGATTCTAACAACCTATTATAAACTATCCTAATCAGCAGCTGCTTGGGGAAGGTCTTCATCAGTAGCCTCAAGTTCTTCTAATGCTGAGTCATCTTCTTGTGGCACGTGAGCTGCACATGACTTGATATCTTTGATAGACAATATGCTACGTTTAGCTTTGGATCCATGTGTGAAGTGGGTTCAATTCAATAGCCCCATTTGTTTTTTTCGTTGTTATGCATAGCAAGTACATATAGTTCTAAAGATTTAGTATAGTCTATTGACGTCGAATTGGATCCCATTGTTATGAATGTGCCTCCGCCCATATATGCCCGGAACTCGTCAGTTGCGGGCTTGCAAAATTGTGATATCACAATAGCACTTCTGGAAAGAAAGTAGCAGCAAAAAACCTGAAAATAAAAGCAAATTAGTGGAACAGTTACAACTACTCTTCCACCCCTTTAGCATTACCATTATTTTGACAGAAACCAACAGCAATAACCTTTAAATATAGGGCTATGTATAGTTGATCTCTCGCCGTGTTTGCATTGTTTTTAGAGAAAGATAGCATTACACTTTGGCGTGCACTACATTTTACATATACTATTAAGAATTTGGGGTACATGGGATAAAGTTAGAACTTAAGGATATTGAAGTGTCTATCAAAATAACAAATAAAAAGAAATTGTTCGAGAAGTGATTTTCCGGATGGTGCTTAACAAATTATTCTTATTTCAGATTTCATTGTCTTGTTCACCAACTTGTCTTATCGATTTGCAACTCTGTTCGTCCAAACTGTGATCTGTAAATGTATCAGTAAGGTCTAGTGTAATCATCTTACTCTTTTTCTCATTGGTTTTCATCTTTTCTTTCTAACCTTTCCGCCTGCTTGCTCTTTTCTGTCTAGAGATGCAAAGGTTAAACTTTAATAATATGTTCATTAGCTTTTTGGAATATAACCTTGGATTTAAATAATGAACTTGAGTTTTTCAAATAGTGGCCAGGATTGCTTTTTTTAGCCTATATGCTCTACATCCCATAAAGAGAAATAACTGATAATTTTTTTCTTCATACTAATTACAATTTACAAATGACCTGATTTAGAACAAAAAAGAGAAATGCAAAATTTGACAATGCATCATCAAATTTGTTATGCACTATACAACTCATGTAGCCTTTCCCAGCTCCAATCATGTTATGAAATATGTTGGAGGATAGAAGATTTGGAAAATCAGTAGCAAAATGAATACTTATGTTCTTGTTGTTCCGCTGCATACTTGTGTATAAATCTCATTAACCGATAATATTATCTTTTTCAGCCTGAGCCTGGTGAAATAAGGAAAGTAGCTGCCGAAGGGATCTTGACTTGTTTACAAGATGCCATAAATTTGCTTGACAACGAGCAGGTATGTGCCCTGCTATGGAACGAAGCACTCGTCCCATAATATTTATTTTCACACTTTTCACTTATCATCCCAACAAACTTCAACTTTCCTCCGCTTCTTTGGACTTCCAAGTGAATATTTTGGTATGGACGGAGGATAAGTACTGAAGGTGACTTCCATCTGGCTAATATGAAAGTGGAAAGTTTAACAATTTACGGCCGCTTTTCTTCTCTAATATGGTGCTTTTTTTGTGATTATTGGTTATGGAGTCCAGGGTTTGCAGCAATTGACTGAACAGTGGGACATGGTCCCTCATGTGGTTAAAGAATTGATAGAACTAGAAGGTTCTGAAACATCCCCAATTTCCAAGAATGATCTACTTCAGCAGGCTGTTACATGTAAGAAGATTTATGAAAGGGAACTTAAGGGAGCATGTGTTTGCCCGAATGAGATGAACCGAGAGCCAAAGTCTAAAGTCGGCAACACAGATAAAGGGAAACATCACTCGTCTATTGATAGAGCGAGCAATTCATTGAATTATGACAGTGATGAAACAATTGAAATGTCTGAAGATGAAATTAATGATGCATACAATAGTTTGGCTTGTAAACTAAAGGAAACAAAGGGGTAGTTACTGTTGTTTTCTGGTTGTCATAAATCTTCACATCGGTAATTCTGGCTGTTCAATTGAAAGAAGTTTTTGTTTGTAATGAGGAAGAAGCTTACAGAAAAAGTAATGCCTCTCCTTCAACCATATTTAGCAATTGAGCTTACATTTCGCTATGTTTGGGAATGTTGATTTCATTTGAAAATGTGGATTTGACTCAAATTTAGTGTTTGGCAAGTAAAAGATATTCAAATTTAGATTTGAGTCAAATCCACCAATGTTTTAAAAAATGGTTAAAGATAAGTATTTGAGAATCACTTCCCTAAGCTTGTGATTCTCAAATTCTTCTATAATGAATTCATAATTGAAATCTATAATTCCAAATGAAATACTTGTTTCCAAACGCAATTTAAAATAATTTTGCCCCATTTTCAAGTATACGTTCCATAATCTTGTGCTTATACGAGAATCATGAAAACCAATTAGTTTGATAAAAAGTGTAACTTTTTTTTTTTATTAAAAAGGTGTTCTTTATAAGCAAAAAAGCCATATTTTAAAAGCCACAAAACAAAATGACAAAAATATGTTGCTTTTTACATAAAAAGTGCTATTTTTCAAAAAGAAGTGTTACTTTTCACTGATTAATAAACAAAAAAAATGATAAAATAAAAATTAATATTACTTTTACATAAAAAAAAATGCTTACTTTAAAACAAAGTTATTACTTTTAGACAAAAAAAGTATTACTTTTTTTTTAAAAAAAATATATATATTTTAGAAAGCAGTAACACATTTTTGTAAGTATTATGCCTTTTGAATAAAAAGTATTACTCCCTCCAACACAATTCAATTGTCCCATTTTCTTATTTTGGCAATTCACTTCAATTGTCTTATTTTCTTTTTTTTTTCTACTTTTTCACCTAAATGTTACTTTTCCAATTTCCAATACCCAACTACCACCTTTACAATCTTACCTATAACTAAACAAAAGACGCTGACATCATTATACCTTCAAATTTATGAGGTGTCACCTTGTGGAGTAAAGTTTTTCCTCCAATATATATATATATATATATATATATATATATATATATATATATATATATATATTTATATATATATATATATATATATATATATATATAGATATATATATAGAATAGAATAGAATTGGATTTCCAATGGTGTTCATTGATATTGATTATCCTAATAAATAACTACCATAATCAATACATTGAAATTGGTTAATCTTTTCAAAAATACCTAAATGCATTTGAAATTGATTTATTTAGTCAAAATAAGTAAATACACTATTGGAAATTGGTCAATGCAATCAACCTTACCAAGTGTTTTTAATTTTATACTCCCTCCGTCCCACTATTGTTGTCCACTTTGTTGTGGGCACGCAAAATAAGGAAAAATGGTAGTAGGGTATTTTAAAGTGTATTAAATAATTGAACAAGGTGGTAGTGGAGTATTTTAAGTGACTATAATAAATTGAAAAGGGTGGTAGTGGGGTCTTTTAGTGAAGATAATAACGACCGGTGGGTCGGTGGGGTGATTATTAAGTACAATAGTTGGGATCGTTGGGGGTATTTAGGTAAAAAGTTTTGCCAAAAAAGAAAGTGGACAATTAGAGTGGGATGACCCAAAATGACAAAGTGGACAACTAAAATGGGACGGAGGGAGTATTTGTATAATTATTCAAATTATATTTTATACATTAATGTTATCATCATTTAAATGGTTCACTTAATTTAATATTGTAATATATTTTCAAAATAAGTTATTTAATATTCGAATTTATTTTTAACATAACATATAAATATAGTAGTTTTTTCAAAATTAAAAATAAATTAAATATTAGTTATAATATGCAATTATTAATTCATTGAAAATCAATAACCAATAATTTACAATTTATTTTCTTTTTTTTACATAAATTAAAAATAATAAAAAGCCGTGCATCGCACGGGGATTATCTAATTAATTTAATCAATTAAAATACGCAACTACCACCTTTTTGGTGGACCCATCCCACTATTAATATCCGTGCGCAACTCAAATGGGACAATTGAATTGTGTTGGAGGGAGTACCTTTTTTATCAGACAGATTGGTTTGGTTCTTATACAAGCATATTTTTTAGTTGAACTTGGCCATCCTTATGTGAGAATGGTGAGAGCCGTCCTTATATTAGAATAGTGAAAACAAATATATCGGATAAATAAGTGTTAGTTTTTAGCTCAAAATGTGTTACTTTTAGTCAAAAAAAGTGTAAATTTTTTTTTAAGTTTCTGGAAAAAAAATATTACTTTCAAAATAACAAAAATAATTAAAAAAAAACTAAAAACTGACACAAAATGTTGCTTTTTACATAAAAAAAAGTATACAAATTGTTAAAAGAAATGATCTCCTCGAATAAAATAAAAAGAAAAGTAAAAATAACAAAATAAGTTCTGCGATTTTGTAAACTCACTAATATCATCTTCCGTTTTTCATTCTCTATGTAGTAATCCATCTTCTGAGTTATTATTACTCCTCTAAAGTCAAAACCTCCATTAAATTCTACAGAATTCTTTAAAAAATCAGTCAAATATAAAAAGGGAAAAATCTCCTAGAAAAGAACATCTTCATTAGTTTTGATTTGAAACA
>JAAKBH010000878.1:0-86214 GCA_019776075.1 Amaranthus palmeri
TTTCATTGATGATATCTTGGTGTACTCTAAGAACGAGAAAGATCATGAGGAGCACTTAAGATTGGTATTGACACGATTGAGGGAAAGAAGCTTTTATGGGAAGTTGAGCAAGTGTGAATTTTGGTTGGATCGAGTTGTCTTTTAGGTCATGTAATCTCAAAAGATGGCATAACGGTGGACCCCGAGAAGATAAAGACTATTATTGATTGGCCACACCGACTAGTGTAACTGAGGTTAGAAGCTTTATGGGTTTGGAGGTTATTACGAAGATATGTTGATGGGTTTTCCTAAGATCGCCCCTACCGATCACCAGTTTGGTCCGAAAGAATACCAAGTTGTGTGGTCACAAAAGTGCAAGATGCTTCCTAGAATTGAAGAAGAGGTTGACAACGGCTCCAGTGCTAGTATTGCCTGAGGATGGAAAGAGTTCACGGATACAGTGATGCATCTTAGAAGGCTTGGGTTGTGTACTCATGCAAGAGGGGAAGGTGTGATTGCCTACGCTTCGAGACAATTGAGGCCAAAATGAAAAGAACTACCCGGTGCACGATTTGGAATTAGCAGGAGTTATATTTGCCTTAAAAATTTGGAGGCATTATCTCTACGGCACTACTTGCAAGATCTACACCGATCAAAAGAGTGTGACTTATCTGTTCACAGACAGAAGGAGCGTAACATGAGGCAGAGAAGGTGGCCAAATTGATGAAAGATATGACCTCACTTCTTGGAGTAGCATCCCGGAAAAGCAAACGACCGTGTAGAAGAAGCCTTAAGCCGAAAGACCCGAGGGGATGTGTTCAATTAATGACTAATTTCAGTACCCTACGAGATCTATAAGGAGATGAAGGAGCTAGAATTGAAGTGTGGTTAGAAAGGGATCATATGACAGTGTTCTAAATGCTATGAGTGAGCAACGCCAAGTCTACATTGAGGAGATACGTGAGCTACAACAGTATGATGACTTCTTGGCCGAGTGAAGATTGGTATTGAAAAGGGTGCAGTTAAAGACTTCAGCATTTCGAAAGATGGGAGCATTCATCTAGAGGGAAGGTTATGCGTGCCCCGAGATCCTGAATTGATCGAGAAAATACTCAAAGAGGCACATTCGGAACCGTAATGTATTCTGTCCACACCAGGACGGGATAAGATGCTATCATATCTGAAACAATACCTTTTGGTGGATGAACATGAAGAAGATGTCGAGGATTTCATAGCTCGATGTCTAGTATGTCAGCAAGTCAAGATTGACCATCAACGCACTCCGGGGGAATTGCAACCACTTCCTGTGCCTGAGTGGAAGTGGGAATCAGTGAGTATGGACTTTATTGTTGGATTGCCTCGTTCGAGAAGAGAAATGATTCTATTTGGGTAATGTTGGATCGACTCACTAAGACGCAGATTTGTTCCTGCTAAGTAACTTGGAAGGCAAAACAATTAGCCGATGCTTATGTGAAAGAAGTACTTTAGACTACATGGTGTACCGAAGACAATAGTTTCAGATCGGGATACAAAATTTTGTGGCTCGATTTTGGAATGAACTACAAAGGGCATTCGGCACAACCCTTAATTACAGCACCGCTTTTTCACCCAGCTACAGATGGGCAGACAGAGAGGACCATCCAGACCTCTAGAGGATATGCTTCGGGCATGTGCCCTTGATTTCCAGTGTTCGTGGGAGGACATCTTACCCTTGGTAGAATTCTCTTACAACAATAGCTACCAGAGTAGTATTGGTATGGCTCCGTATGAGGCCTTGTATGGTCAAAGGTGTAGGACACCGCTTTGCTGGGACACCGGGAGGCCCGGCGTGGTTGTTGGAACCAGAGATGATAAGAGAGACCGCAGAACAAGTCAGAATCATTAGAGATCGGATGAAGGCTGCCCAAGATCGACAAAAATCCTACGCAGATCGTAGGAGGAGGAAACTTGAGTTCCAAGTCGGTGAGAAGGTGTTCCTTAAAGTCTCGCCGACGAAGGGAGTCAAGAGGTTCGGAATGCAAGGAACGCTTGATCCTCGGTACATTGGACCCTATGAGATTTTGCGCAGAGTTGGGGAAGTAGCTTATGAGTTAGCACTACCACCACAGTTAGCTAAGGTTCACAATGTGTTCCATGTATCACAATTGCGCCGGTATGTATTTGATCCATCACACGTTCTCCAGCATGAGCCGATTCAACTTGTTGAGAGCTTGCAGTATGAGGAGAAGCCTGTAAGGATCCTAGGTCGAGAGGTTAGAAAACTCCGTAGCCGCACGATTCCACTTGTGAAAGTGTTATGGAGTGGACAAGATGACGATAGTGCTACTTGGGAAAAAGAGGACGACATGTTAGTTAGATACCCTTACTTATTTGAGTGATGTATTGATAGCCATTAGTTTGAATTAGTTTCGAGGACGAAACTCTTGTAAGAAGGGAAGACTGAAACAGTCGCATTATTAATGAGGTTGTATTCGTCATTTTTAGCGCCTAATTTTTTTTTAATATTTGTCATTCGCTAATTAAAATTTAATTAGTGATGGTAGAGATTTGAAAAATTTCTACGATGATTAGAAACTTGTTAAATCATAACGTGGTTATGAATCGTAACAAGAAACGTAAACTTTGGAGGTAAAACTTAAAGTTGAGCAACTACCGATAATAGTTCAAGAAAATTTAATTATTACCCGATCGTATTATTTAAAGATAATGGGAGTAAATTAAATATTTCATACACATATACAAGTGATTTTAAACATATAATACAAGTTACATAACTTGTTACATGTACAACAATTTTTACCCAAACTTTAAACTATCTTAGATAAACCTTTCCTACACTATAATAGATCAAAATGAGACAAAAACCACATCCAAAACAGCCCCAAACAGCAGCCCCAATAGCTGTCCCAAACCCTCTTTATACCCCTTTATACACTTACATACTCAAGCAAAACACTCTAACCAAAGTACCCTTTTGTTCTAACCTAGATTATGCATCATTACAAGCATGCAAGAGGCTAATATTTGAAGCAAACACACTCTATTTTCTGAATAAGAATTCAGCCATAAACACCCAACACATTGCTCCCAAGTTCATCCATGAACAACCACTAGCATCCTCCAAACTTTCAACTACTAAGACACCTTCTTTTCTCATCAAATCTTCTTCAAAAACTCATCTTATACTTCTGAAAATTTATGTTTATAAACTCAAATATTCCATAAAAATAATCTTCATTTCAAGAGCTTTCCATAGACACCAAACTTGAAGAAATCCACCAAGTATAGAGTAAGTTACATTCATTTCCTTATTCCACTAGTTTTTGTAAAACTTGTTCATGTAGAACACTTTTACTTGAATCTTTCTATAAACTAAAATCATTTTAATATGGATATTTTGTCTCTAAAACTAAGAAAAATCATCACTTATAAAATCTCTATAAAAAAAATGTTCTTTTCACAAACTTATATATTTTCTTACTTTAAAAATTTAAGTAAAATTATGAGACTTGATTAAGTATATATGTTGCTCAACATAATAAGTATACTCCAAATATGTTAAAATCATCACAAGTATTAGTTTAACAACTCCAACTAAGGAAAGTTAAGTGCATGTTAGAAATCCAAAATTGTTATTGATTTTTGGATGAATGCAATATGTTTAGTTGAAGAGTTGGAGTTGAGGCTTGAAGGGCAAGGACCCGAAGTTGGAACCACTTCTAAGAACGCATCGGAGCTTACGTAGGAGCTTACGAAATACTTATATAGGCTTGGAGTCGAGGTATGTCACATGGGGTGATTTTTAAAGGGTTTAAGAACAAGTTGGGAAAGTTTTGTATGAACTTGTTTTTTTTAAAAAAAATAAAATTCCCAAAGAGAAGTTCTTAAATCTTGAAAAATGATATCAAAATGATAATTTTGAGTATGCAATGATTTATTACATGTATTATTATTGTGGGCATCATGCATGTTGATTTTAAGAATTGTTATATGTTTAAAGGCATGATTTACACTACTTTGTGAAAGTAATTGTGATGGAAATGATTTTATGAACTTAGAAAATATTTGAAATGCATTTTAAGAGTAATTTCCAGTAGCTATATGTCAAAATAATCTCTTGAATAATTTTGTTGAAATTTATTCGTTAAATCGATATTTTAATGGGTTTTAAGGTGTTAAATACTCTTATTATGAAATATGGTACTACATAAACTCTTCATCATCAAAAATAATTAATAAAATCATATTATAATGTCTCCAACAAGATTTGGCCAGAATATAATTAATTTGTAATTTTTCATGATTTTTGAGTAATCGTTAAAATGTTTATCGGTAAATTGTTAAATAGTAAAATATAAAATAATTACTAAATGAAGACATATGAACTTTAAATTTTTGTCACATACTTATATGGACAGTAAATAAATTTGGTAAAATTTTGAGAAGATTTTGTTGACGTTTAAGGACCTTAATAATTTTTACTCGGATATTAATAATCGGTAAGTTAGAAAACGGTAAAATACAAAATAAATACTAAATGACGTTCTTTGAGCATGAAAAATTTATGAGACACTTATATAAACAGTAAATACATGTCGACAAGTTTATATGGATTTTCGTGACCATATATGGACTTAAATAAATTTTATTCGGTTTATCGGTAAAATAACAATATTAATTATTAAAAATGCCCCACACGGTTTTTAATGGTTATTTAAAATTTTATATTCCTTAAAATAGTTTCTGGAACATCATAAAAGTTTTTATATTAATTTATTTGGACTTAAATAATTTAAACCGATTTTATTGATTTATCGATAAAATGTCTATATGAAAAAAAAATATAAAATATTATACATGACATTTATTATTTAAAATAAGCTAATAAAAGTATTATATGAATTCTAGAACTTTAGTAAAATTTTATTAAGCTAATTATTGATTATTTACTAATTTATCAAATTAATAAATATTGTTTAATTATTTAAAAGTGTAATATTGTTAATTAAATTTGAGTAAAAATAGACCTATATCAAAAACTTATAATTTTGTTAGTAACCTACTGCCTCGTAGTGTAAAATAATTTTTACTTAGATGTTTCTTAATTTTTATGAATTTAAAACATTATTTAAATAACGGTAAATACCGTAATTGTCGAAACAAATCGTAAAATGATTATAAGTGCCATAACCAATCATAATCTGATGGGACAACATTAAACTCATTTTAATTAAGGTATTATAATAACTTGATTAACTTGGGTCTTGTTGGAGAATTAATATGTATTTTTTTGAAAATCAATTATCGATTTTATTATCGGCAAAACTATTTCGTATGTAAGGAAATAATGTTTTATGAAATCTTTTGTCATAATGATTTTAAAGACTTATGAGCTATATCATAGTTATTTTGAATTAATTTCAAAACTCTTTGATTGAAACTAAACATTTTAGTGGTTTCCTTGAAAAATCGTCTTGAATTTTTAATTACTTTTTGTTGCAATGCATTTCCATACATGTAAGTGATGCCCCAATATAATACAAAGGTTATGTTTGATGATATGATTATGCTAAGCATGTTTTACCCATGTGAGAAATACTATGATTTGATTTTTGCTATATTGTAAAGAAAGTATGTTTTGCTATGTTGCAAATAAAAGATGTTTATCATAAGGAAAAAGTTAATATCCTTTTTGACTTTTCAAATGCTATTGAAATTACAAGGTATATATATATATTATATACAAAAATGTTTTAGCCTAAATGGCGGGTACATATGCCACAACAAATGTTGTGTGCATGATTAAACGGCTCACCAATGCTGAGCGCGTATTGTTCACAATACCATTGTGTTACACTTGCCGGACATGTCGCGGACGGTAGACCGACTACCAAACGAGTCACAGGATGACTCACAGAGTACCCATGAAAACTTATGATATGAGTTTGAAATTGATTGGATCCATTGAGATCGTAAGATTTATAATGAAAATTGTGAATTTGAAATTACTATAAAACCATTGAACTGGGTTTGAATGATATTATGATTTATCAAATGAAAAAGCATCTTTCAAAATGAATTTACTCAAATCAAAAGGTTTTGATAATTTGTTTGACGGACACTAGTGTGTTTATACTCAGCCTTTTTGCTGATACTATACTTTCTATGTTTTTCAATGGTTTTGTTTTTAGAGTAAACCCTTATGGCACCTCGACGAAGAATGGATATGCGAGCGGAAGATGAACCCGAGTTGGAGTATGACTCCCCTTTTGTTTAGATCTCTTTATTGTATTTGAGGGACTATTAGTTTGGTTTTTAGGTTTGGACTATTTTAAGGATGTATTTGAACTTTGGACTTTTTTTCGATATGGTTGTAATTTCCCTTTATTTTAGACAGTTAAGACTTCCGTTATATTGCTTTGGTTGTTGTTCAAGTATTATACTTGGACATTGGTTTATCCTTTAAGTAATCCCCTTTATTGTGTTGGCAAAAGCGAGCTTACGCTTGATTAATACTAAATTCCAATTAGTCTTTGCCTTCATAATCCAGGGCGGTTACATTGACCGTGAGAAGGAAATAACTTCCTTGGTGGTTATTCAAAGTCTAACTTTGACTCTAGCTAAAAATAGCCGTTTTCAAGAGACTTTTTAGGAGTTAGTTATTTTAATTCTTAGATTAATTCCTTGTGCTTCCTTGTTTATTAACCGTACAACAAAACTAAAATATAGAAAAATTAACTTAAGACTTTTTCTAAATAATTTTGTTGACTTCTCCTCTGACCGGATTCTGGAGGAACAGCGTACTGTCTCTATCTGCAACAATATCAGTTTATCAATATCAGGAACAGTAGACTTGGATTCTACTCTTGACTTCCTCATTGACCTTCTCTACTGACTTTGACTTTGTTGACTTTGACTTTGACTTGTACGATTGCCATTGACCAGTCCTTAGGTATCATCGACGATTACAATAATCGGATATATTACCTACAAAACAATCTCTAAAATACTTTGTTTGTTTATAAATTGTTAAGTCATCATCAAAACTCAAATGGGCCAACAATCTCCTCAAAGAATGTAGGCTGAATGGACAGAGCTCCCAATTTGGCTTCCAATTCACCTTCTTTGATTATCTCCAAATTCATTCTCTAAAACTCCTTACTTAACTCCTCAGACGTTATCAAAGTCGCCACTGAGCAGTTTGATTTCCTACTTAAAGCATCTACGACCACAATTGCGCGACCTTCGTGATAAGAAATCTCTAGATCGTAATCACTGATTAATTCCAACCAACGCCATTGTCGCAGATTAAGCTCGGGTTGTTAAAACAAGAATTGTAAACTTTGGTGATATGTGAAGATCGTACATTTTACTCCATACAGATAATGACGCTAGATCTTCAACGCAAAAACCATAGCCGCTAACTCTAAGTCATGCGTTGGATAGTTGACTCGTGAGTCTTCAATTGTCGCGAAGCATAAGCTACTACCTTCCTATCTTGCATCAAGACACAACCCAAACCATGTTTGGAAGCATTGCTATACACGAAATACTCCAAAGAAGGATCAGGTAAGATCAAAACTGGAGCAGTAGTTAATTTTTCCTTCAACAATTGAAAGGCTCTCTCGCAGTCTTCGGTCCACTCAAACTTCTTCTCCTTCTTCATCAAGGATGTAAGTGGGCGAGAAATATGGGAGAAGTCCTTTACAAAACGACGATAATACCCGGCTAAACCCAAGAAACTCCGAACTTCCGTAACATTTCGAGGTGTAGACCAGTCTCAGACTGCCTCCACTTTCGTCTCATCGACTGAAATACCATCCTTAGAGACGAGATGACCTAGGAAGGCCACCTATTCTAACCAAAACTCACACTTCGAAAATTTCGCATACAACTGATTTTCCCTTAGAATCTGCAAGATTAACTTTAGATGTTCTCGGTGTTCTACTGGAGTCTTAGAGTATACCAAAATGTCATCAATGAACACTACCACACACTTATCGAGATATGCATTAAAAACCCGATTCATCAATCCCATAAAAGCTACTGGTGCGTTCGTCAACCCAAAAGGCATCACGGTGAATTCGAAGTGTCCGTACCTCGTTCTGAAAGCCGTTTCACTGATATCCTCCTCCTTAATACGTAACTGATGGTACCCTGACCGCAGATCGATCTTTGAAAAGACTCCAGCTCCTTGAAGTTGATAAAAAAGATCATCGATCCGTGGTAACGGGTACTTATTCTTAATGATGACCTTATTCAGTTCTCCGTAATCAATACAGAGACACATAGTTCCGTCCTATTTCCTCACAAACAACACCGGGCTCCTCAGGGAGAAACACTAGGTCGTATATAACCCTTTTCTAACTACTCCTCTAATTGAACCTTCAATTCCTCCATCTCCTTTGGGGCTATTTGGTAAAGAGCTTTTGACATTGGCCCTGTCCCAAGTAATAATTGAATCGAAAAGTCCACGTCCCTTCTTGGTGGCATACCAGGAAGTTCTTCTGGAAAAACATCCTTAACGTCCTTGACCACCGGAATGTCCTCAAGACGCACCTCGCGCTCCTTCACCTTACTTATACTACACAGAAACCACGGTTACCCTTGCTTGATTGGTTTTCTGACTTTCAATGACGACACGATTTTTACCTTCGGTCCCTTAGGAAGACTCCTATATTTAACCTTCTCCCCCTAGGTCCACTAAGAGTCACAGACTATTCTTCAAAATCTATTATCGCTTTATATATATTCAGCCAATCCATCCCAAGTATTACATCTAGATCATCCATTTCTAAAGGAAATAAATCACTCAAAAACTTTACTTTTCCTATCTTAACCAACATTTCACGAAACAACATACTACAATGAAAAGTCTCTCCAAAAGGAATAGCGATTAAAAGAGATGTTTCCTTGAGGTTTTCCAAACCTAATTCCTTAACTCTAGATTTTGAAACGAACGAGTACGATGCACCAGAATCAAACAGTACTTTAACAGACTTTGTATTGATGCAGAACGTACCAGTGACCACATCCGACGCCTGCGTTGATTCTCTAAAGTTAACTGCTAAAAGTCTGCCATTATTCTGAGTAGCAGTGGTACCACCACCTTGATTACCACATTGACCTGAAAAATTCTCGTTTTTAGCATTTCCCTGTGGTTGCTGAACACCGGAGTGATTCCTTTGAAACCTATGGTTAGTGGCACCCCCCAAGTTTCGACCAAAATTACAACCATTGTGGTTTCCCCTTCCAGCTTCGTTACCGCTTCGTTCGTTACCGAAACGTTGTTGAAAGCCTCGATGATTTTCCCCTTGAAGCTCTTGTTTTTCCAAACGAGTATAACACTCATACATTCTATGGCCCGGTTTACCACAGTGAGAACAATCCACAAATATACCCCGACAGTCCCTTCCTAGGTGATTTTTCTAGCATCTTCTACAGTTATAAATTCTTTCCTTTCCATTGCGATCATATAAAGGCTTCTGCATCATAACCTCTGGGGTCGAATCCCCTTTACTCTTGATGTTTCGGACTGTATGGAAGCCTTTTTCCTGAAAGCCTCTAAACGACTTATGCTTCTTGAATTGGTTATGAACGTGATTACTCACATTCATTGCATTCTAAAGCATGGGTTCCTTCCACTTTTCCCCACAATGACCCATCTTCTCTTGTTCCTTCCTAATAACAATTCCAATCTGTGCAGCTCTCTTGTATAGTTGGTCTAAAGTATCGTATCTATCAGTCTCAATGTGTGTCTGAATCTCATACGATAGACCTAATTCGAAGCGCTGAATTTTCTTTCCCTCAGTTAGGACATCCTCAGGGCAAAATTTCAGGTGTTCCATAATTTCTGGTAATAGTCATCCATTGTCAAATTCCCATCTCAAATCTAGCAAACTCATTTGTTTTGTCCTTTCTCACATGAAGCGGATATAATTGATCCCTTAACGCCCCCTTAAAACTTTTCCAACTTAAGTCATCATCGTTTTCAGCTATTAACCTTATCTTACTATGGTTCCACCAATAGTCAATGTCTTCCATTAGGAAAAACGCGGCTTGGTCAACCATGAACTCAGCGGGACATCTTAACATACTGAAGAGTTTATCAAATTCTCTCAGCCAGTTTTCCAGCATAGGAGGTTCACCTTTCCCACTATAAGTCGAGGGTTTACTCTAGACTATCCTCTTACTAATCAATGAAGCCCTTTCCTCCAGGGATTTCTGTCTAGGATTCCTTGCGCCAGCTAGGGCCTTTTCAAGAAAGGTGCCATATTGACAGGTATACTAGAGTCTAATAATCGAATCTTCACACTTTTCCAAAATACAACACTTAACCGATTCTACCTAATAATGTTCAAACTTTTATAAACACATTATGTAAATTTCACTTTCCATCTCACGAGGACGAAAAACACGAGAAATAACACAAAAATAAAAAAAATAATATCACTAAGATGAATGACAAATTCAAATCAGTAATACCATATTATTCCAATCCAAAACTACTTGGGTATAAAATCCCACATAACAACTGTTGACTACTACAAAAGTCCGAAAATAAACAACCAAATCGTTCAACTAACAAAATTGTTCACGATTTATTACTACTATTGAACTAGACATACGAACTTGTACACATGCATACTTAGATGAAGTAGAAACAATCAGGCAAATAAAGGTGACACATCCAAACGGTCCTGATCGTCCATGTATCGATCAAGGTCAAAATCAACATCACCAGAGTCATCGCTAGACGTGCTATCAAAATCAGAAGGAGTTCCTACAGATAAAGAATCACTCAAAGACAGTCGCTCTGTTCCTCTTCAGGATCTTCCTCCATATCATCCTCCTGTTCCTCTTCAGGATCTTCCTCAAAATCCTCCTCGGGTTCCTCTTCTAGATCCTTATCGGAATCCTCATCCAGGTCCTCTTCGAAATCAAACTCATCAAAGTTTATCAGTAACACTGAGTTTAGGTCAACTACGGGAACAACCTCCTCAATAATGTCAGCCCTTGTCCCACTAGACTTCGGAATGTCAATTCCATCCCGACCCATAGTCTCTACTATTCTAACCCTTCTGCCGATTTCTCGATCAAACTGTTCAATTCTCTCATTCAGTTCAGCCAACTCCTCATCTATTATACTCTCATATACTTGTTTAGATTTCTTGTAAATCATTTTCATATTACGTGTATAGTCTAGGTCACTTTCATCCTCTTTTCTATCCCAAATTCCTAAATCCTCAATCTCTGCCCAAGCTGGTGCATTAACTAAATCTCTCCAGGTTTCTTCTAGGGTACCGATTCCCTCTTCAGCAGGTCTCTTTATAAGATAAGACAGAAAAGCAATAATCGAACTTTCAGACTCACAAAGAAAGCAAACCAGACAATCCATTTCTAAGATAAGACCAAGATAGATATAAACAGAATACTAAAAATGTGTAAACATAACTTCTACCATACACACATTAAAACTTATGTATGACAACATACTTAAAGACACTAAACAAAAGACATAATATCCCCTTAATGTCTACCCATTACTCTCGTCATCATTTATTCCTTGTTAATCTTTCTGTTTAGATAAATAACACTAAAGAGAACTCCCGCTCTGATACCAATTGTAACATCCCGTAGTTTAACTCGAATCGTTTTAAAAGAGAAATAGACTTTTTGAAGAATCAAATACAGTCCGAGTCAAACCAGGGCGTTAAACGGTTAGTTAAAACGGATTCAAGCGAAACAAAACTTGCGGATCGTGTTCTACTTGTGCTATTATAATCTACCAGACATAAAGACTAAGCAACAGATAAGTTTGAAAAGGTAGTTCTAATTATTACAACTCGAGAGCGTTCACGCCTCATAAAACCAACATTTAAAAAGTACGAGAGCTTAAGTTCATAATAAATTCTAATTCTAACGTTTTATTTCTCCCAGAGTAATCCTCACTTCCCACCTGCAATTAACTTACTGCTAGTCATTATCGAAGGAGGAAACGACATCATCACAGGATCGTTAAGATCAAAAAGTACACGTCAGCAAGAAATCATGATTCAATTAATTCGAGTACTACAAATCAAAGATAATAACTTTAGTAATTTCTTGTTTCAGTTAGTCAGCCATACTGTTGTATCTTTTTCAGCCATACTGCTGTATCTATTCCAGCCATACTGCTGGTACCACTTCAAACTCCATAGGCGAGACAATACATTAGGGGGAGCTAACCCCTAAGCAAGTCTCTACCATAGACACACGTCCTACTTCGGTGTCTATGGTTAAGTATGCATACCCCCGCGGTGGCTCATAGGCTCCAAAGGCCGCGAGTAATTCATTCCACCAATTGACGTCATACTACGTCCACTTTCAAGTTAGTGAGGTCATACTACCTCTGCTTATTAAAATGTTATAATGAAATAACTTATTCGGAAGCGTATCAATATTCATACTACATGCCCATACTTTACCTTTGTTACCATTATCATATGGTACGTAACATAAACTATAATTCTATGCTGCGTGTACGTACCTTGATCAAGCAAATAAAGCACAAGGTCCTAATCAATTTCCGGTCACGAATTGACTTCCTACAAGGATTAACCGTATTCGGAAATAAGAACACATTCACATCATCCTCAAGGCAAACCACATCACATCCAAACAACTACCATCACACATAAAACACATACACATATCACGAGACATATACCACAACCCTAAACACATTCAACACTAAAAAAAACAGCAACTAAATATGTCCAGAAAACTTTTTCAACACTGTCAAAACGAAAATCCGACTTCACCGTTGCGTCCGGAAGGCATCAAAACCCCCGGGTACCAATTTTCATAATTTATAACATAGTATAGATATTTTTAATCTAATTTCAAAGCCAAAATGCTCCAAAAACACCATTTTTTTCATGATTTTTCAATCCTACGGGATTTTGTCACTTTTTGTTCAAAATTCATATAAATCCTAATTTCCACATTTCCTATTAAATTTATATCATACAAATCATAAATTCATGCTCAGTTATAAAAATCATTTTCAAAATCCACAATTTAATAAAATTCTTAAACAATTCATGTATTGACTTTTAAGATCTCCTTAATAAAAATCAACTTTAAACAATATATTTTATTACCATCACTATTATTATTTTTATAATTATTATGATTATTTTACACATCTTTCAATACTTAGTTTAACATGCTCTTTCAAAGGCAATTTCCACAACAAAACATCCAACACCACTAAATGTCAATTATTTAATAATAACCATACAATTATAAAAATCATGGAAGAAATATGCTAAAATTCATACAACACCAAACATTACATACTATATATAATTATATTTAAAATCTATTAAAAGATAACACATAGAATTACTTACAATGAAATGGAAAACACCAAAAATCCAAGAGACAATGCAAAAGTGGCGTGTGGATGCTTAAGGTTTTAGGACTAGTTTTCTTGAAGTTTAGGAATAATGAGGGTTAGAGAGGATTCTTGAGTTTAGGCAATAGAAATGTTTAAGGAAATGAATAGGAAATGAATAGGAAAGGAATTGATTAAGGAATGATGGCAATTATTTCCCTCATAATCATGGGTGTTTCAAATCCCATGAAAACCTTCCATATGGCCGGCCCTCTTGGCTTCCCTCTTAGTATTTTTATTTTATTTTATTATTTTTTTTTGTTAATTGAATTAAGAAGAGTTTAAGGTGTTTGGGCTCATAGGTTTTAAGGGTTTAAGAATTGTACAATGCATGTCCAAGGCCCATTCCCAATCATAAGCTACTAATAAAACATGAGATATTAAAAATTTCTATTAAATATACCGGAATTTATCGTTTCAAAATATTGGGGTGTTACACAATGAGAACGAATAAGAAAACTCCTTATGAACTTTGGTACAAAAAGAAACCAAACTTAAGTTATCTTAAGGTTTGGGGTTGTAGGGCCATTGTAAGAGTGCCCGGCAACAAGAAAAAGAAGCTCGGAGAACGTGGGCTTGAGTGCATCTTTATAGGCTATGCTATTCATAGCAAAACCTATAGGTTCTATGTTATAGAACAAAATGACTATATATCGATTCATTCGATTATAGAGTCAAGAGATGCCATTTTTGATGAAAATAGATTTTCATCATTGAGTAGACAAAGAAATCTACAAAGTTGTACCAATGATAATGTTGATGATAGTCAACAAAGTTCACTTCTAGATGTTGATGAAAGTCAACAAATAGATGAACTTGATTTAGTTGATCCTATTCCTAAACGGAGTAAGAGACAACGAAAAGCGAAGAGCTTTGGACCGTATTTCCAAGTATATTTGGTTGAAGGTGATAGAAGTGAAGTATCTTCTAGTGTTCCATATTTGTATAATGTGGAAGGTGACCCATTGACTTATAGCGATGCTATGGCATCACATGATAGCGCCTTTTGGAAAGAAGCTATCGATGATGAGATGCAATCCATCATGGGAAACAACACTTGGGTGTTAGTGGATCTTCCTCCGACTTGTAAACCAATCGGTTGCAAGTGGATTTTCAGAAAGAAAATGAAAATCGACGGTACTATTGATAAGTTCAAAGCCCGTTTAGTGGCTCAAGGCTTTAGACAAAAGCACGGTATCGATCATTTCGATACATATGCACCGGTTGCAAGAATAACCACTATTCGGTTATTGGTAGCGTTAGCTACGGTCTATCATCTAGAAATACATCAAATGGATGTTAAAACCGCATTTCTATATGGGGAGTTAGATGAGGAAGTATATATGAAACAACCCGAAGGGTTTGTTTTGAAAGGACAAGAACAAAAGGTGTGTAAACTTGTCAAGTCTTTATATGGACTTAAACAAGCACCTAAGCAGTGGCATCAAAAATTTGATGAAACTATTTTGTCCTTTAGATTCAAGTTGATTCAAGCTGATAAGTGTGTGTATAGCAAGTTCGATAACCATGGTAATGGCGTTATCATTTGCCTATACTTCGATGATATGCTTATCTTTGGAACTTGTAAAGAACAAGTCCAAGAGACAAAAGACTTTTTGTCTAGATCCTTTCAGATGAAGGATATGGGGGAGGCTGATGTGATCTTAGGCATTAAGATCATGAGGCAAGGGAATCGTATTAAGTTAAGTCAGGCTCACTATGTTGAGAAGATACTTAAGCGGTTTAATATGCTTGATAAAGCGCCGGTCTCTACTCCCATGGAACCGGGTATGAAGTTTGCAAAACATACCGGTCAACCAATTTCACAATTGGAGTATTCAAAGGTCATAGGATCTTTGATGTATGCTATGACTAGTACAAGGCCTGACATAGCATTTGCGGTGGGTAAACTTAGTAGATTTACTAGTAACCCAGGTCCCCATCATTGGATGGCGATAAGGAGAGTATTAAGATACTTGTTGCGTACCAAGGATTTTGGTATTACGTATAGCGGAGAACCTCCTATTCTAGAAGGTTATTCTGACGCTAGTTGGATCACTAATGAAGAGAATAACTCTTCTACTAGTGGATGGGTGTTTGTTTATGGGGGAGGTGCCATTTCTTGGTCTTCTAAGAAACAAACATGTATAGCCGACTCTACGATGTCAGCTGAGTTTATCGCTCTTGCTTCAGCAGCTAGTGAAGCTGAGTGGTTGAGGAATCTCATGTTTGAGATACCTTTGTTACCTAAGCCAATTTCACCGGTGGCAATACATGCGGATTGCATGACGGCTTTAGGTAGAGCTTATAGTCAAGTATATAATGGTAAGTCTCGTCATATTGCTCTAAGGCATAGCCTTGTGCAAGGACTTATCATTAACGAGGTCATAACTTTTGACTATGTGAACACTAAGTTCAATGTGGCGGATTCGTTTACGAAAGCCATGAATAGAGACTCAATTGAGAAAGCCTCAGTTGAGATCGGTTTATGTCAGTAAAATCATTTGGTAAAGCCCAATTCACGCATGAGTAACATCGTGTCTGAATTCAATGTGGTAAAGTCCTCTTGGTTTTTGTTAAAGCAACAAATGACCCATCGTTGCTTTGTACCGTGATGGAATAAGGTAGTCGTCTTGAAAGTTCTCAAGATCAAGAGTTGAAGAGCTCTTGGTGTTATATCCACGTCACGGGGATATGTTTTATACGTAATGAGAACCTACCTATATAAGTTTGAAGTGTGGCCGCTTCAAGTAGTCAAGATTGGCATAATGACTATGATAAACTTATGAATAAGATACGGACACGGCCTTATAATGTGTCAAGTTAATAACTTTGTGTTATTTGTTTTGTGTGTACTACATCTTCAAGTGGTTGGAAGGGTCATTTGATTCAATTCCTTATGGAAATCAATTCTGGCTCGATCACTTGTTAAGTGTGTTGTACTAGGCGTTAATTCAATCCGTAGGGATATTAACGTTGATGCATGAAATGTATTATGAGTTTTGGTAAATAAGAGGCTTATTATACCCAAAATGGGGGAGGATTGTTGAACATTTAGTGTATAATAATAATAATAATCCTGAATATTATAATCATCAAGTACTACTTAGGTAGTGGGACAATCGTATCAAATTACTAAGTCCGTATACATCGCTAAAGCTACGGAAAGTAGTGGGACAAAACGTATTATAATACGAGGTCCGTTAGGCATTAAAGTGGATTCCAAAACGAAGGAATAGGGGGACCTAGGCAGTGGCTTAGAGCCGACTCGGCGGTACCCCTAGCAGAGCCACAGCCGAGTCGGCTTTTGGTCTCTGGAAAAATGGGAAATGTGCAGTGGACTAAAGCCGAGTCGGCGGTCCTTGATATGGACCCATCGCCGACTCGGCGATATGGGTCTGGATAAGACCGTTGCTTTTTCTTCCCGTTTTCTTGTGATTAATGCTTAGGATTCTTTCTAATACTCTTGATTATCTGAGTAATTAGGCTGTATTAAGGTGCATTATTCTCTAGAATAATGGCATTTAGTTCAATGGCAATGAATTGGTCATTATGATGATGATTAAGAGCATAGGCTCCTCTTATACTCCTTGAGTATAAATAGGTGCCTTTGGATGAAGAAATGGACACACCTTTTCTTACTCTTCTCCTGATTTCTAAGTCTTTCTCACTTGTTCTTTGCATACAAAAGAGTAATTAACTTTTGTTAGTGCATTTCCACAACTTATAATTCCTCAAACACTTTGTTATTACATAATACAACCTAAGTACTACGGTTGTGTTGTAATCGATTGTATCTCGTTGTGAATTTCCAAACAACAACCCAAGTACCTTTGTGGGGGAAATATCACAAAAGGATAGTGAGCACACGCCTTCGGTTTGTATCAAGTTTCCGGGTAACGTTCATCGTTACACAATTATCTTCACTTTACTTGTTACATTGTAATCATCTTGTAAGTTTATTTTTGTCATCAAACAAAGGGGTTTATACAAATTCCCGAGTTGTAATTTGTATTGTAATTATATACATAGAAGTGATGAAAATGATGTTGGATATTGTTCTTATATAACACAAGTATGAGAAGGGGTGGTGTGTTTAGTGAGTATTGGGGGTTAAGGTGGCTTGCTTACCCATTCAACAAGCTTAGGGTGTATAAAATACCCGTAAATATGTCGTACAATTTATTTTGTCCCTAAAAATACTAAATAAGATAGTTAAAATCATAGTAAAATTAATTTTACTTTTAAAATAACAAATTCATTTTATTTATTAAAATAATAATTGTTAATGGAGACGTTTTTATAACTATTTCATAGCCTTACTAAATTTGTAACAGAAGCGACAATTAATATTAATGAAAATATTTTACAAAATATTGCAGAAGTCTTAAAATGTCAGTATGCTAAAAAACTTTAAAATTAAGAAAAATATTTATTAGAAATGATAAATATTACATAAGTAGGAAAATAAAAATACATATTGTTCGTTCAAAAATACACAATAATTAAAATTAAATAGGTCAAAATCATCAAAACATAAAGTATATAAAAAGATTTGCAGCTAAGTCCTCGATAACATAAATAAATTGTAGCTGCAGCCTGGATCGGAAATTGAAATTAAATCCTGCAACTTGCTGCCATCCATAATACAGATGACAACTGATTGAATTGGTCAGTGCTTAACGTCGAGCATAACTCCCTACGCAGCTCAAAATACGGAAATAATACACTACATTTACTAAATAATAATTAGAGTACGAATTTATAATTAATTGACACCCGGTATACTTTTACCAGGGGTGTTCAAAAAAACCCGCTTTGAAAAACCCGACTCGGAATATCCGGTATCCGGTTTGGAAAACCGGGTAATTTACCTGATTTAGCAAAACCGGATATTTCGGGTCGGGTACCCGGTTTATAAACCGGATATTCGGGTCGGATCCGGGTAGCAATTTCGATGGAGCCGGTACCTGGTTTATTAACTTTTTTTTAAAAAAATATACGTATGACTGTGTGATATGAGTAAATGTGTACTGCTATCTATTAGCCTATATTAATAACATACCTTTATTTTTAACCTAAACTAAAAGTTATCAAAAATTACCAAACACATCTTCAGGCAGCCGCACCTTCTCCCTAAAACACATCTCTGCAACTCCTTCGCATTTTTTAAAAATGTGTACTGTTTGTTTGTTTTTTAGATAATCTTCATGAAAGATTTTGGTATGTTTGGTATTTTCGTGAAAGATGGTTTGAGATTTTGAGTGACTTTTCATTAGAATTTGCTTGGGATTAATTTGATATTTTGAGTGATTTTTCATTGGAATTTTCTTGGTATTAATTTGATTTTCGTGAAAGATGCTTGGTATGACTTTTCATTGGAATTTGCTTGGTATTTTCATGGGCTTTTCATTGGTATTAAATATTAATTGTCATAAATTTGTATTATACAACTAATTAAGTTAAGTATTTCTAGAGATCTATTATTAGAATATATTAAAAAACCTTAAAAGGAATAAAAAAAACTTGTTTTAGCAAATAAACAAAACCTGGTCGGAACCGGGTCGCAATTTTAGGTACCCGAAAAAGCGGGTACCCGGATTTCCGGATCCGGGTCGACCCGGTACCCGGTTTTGAACACCCCTAACTTTTACCAATTACCATATTCTTTTACTGTTCCATACTTTTAATTCATTAAGATACCATTCTCAACCTTGGCAGAAGTACGTTACTGCCACAGTGCCACTTATACAATTCGGTAATCTTAATACTTAAGCAAGTTCAGTTAATTAATACTCACAACCGTACCATGCCTCATAGCATTGATAGTAATCAAGTGCATCACTGATCAACAAGCATAATAATATGACACTTGATATATGTAAGGGTCTGGCTAGATTAGGGCCAAAGCCCCATATCTAACTGTGGTGGGGGTCGTCACCCCACCAATGTTTATGCTCGACCTTCTACAGGATAAGTAGCTAACCCCCTGTCTAACACCGCATTTACGTGCCGACCAACACGGGTTCCGGGATTTTACATGCTGGTCCATGGTTCGACATTTCCTTACTATCAGGGTCATTCAATTAATACACGAATAATTTCACACAAGCACATCACATTTTTACTACTACAAGTTGACTTTGACTTTGACAAACTTAGATGTTAACTTCCTTATTTAATGATAGCCTACCTATGTGCCTTTCTAAACTCACTACTAAAGTTTTATTCATTAAAACTTATTTTTTAATAGTTCATTTGTTAATTAAATTTTCACTAATAACTTAATATTCTATTAATAGTTTTTAGATTAATATTTTCATATGTAGCTACTAAATTTTATTTCTCTTGAAATAAGTTACAATAATCAACATTTCTAACTTTAATACAAATAAATATTTTAATTCTTTTCACAAAAATAAATATTTTAATTATAAATCGAGTAAAACTATATTCTATGGATAAATTTTCAAAATTCAATAAATTCACCAAAAATCAATATTCCAAGTTGAAAAATAAGTAAGACTTATCAAGTTCACAAAAATCAATATTCTAACTGTTAAATAAATACAACTTACTTCCTCCGTTCCATAATACTTGCTACATTTCACTTTTTTACGCAATCCAATGCACAATTTTGATCATTAATATCTTAAACTACACTTATCTAAAAATTATAAAAATTTAATATTATGAAAGTATGCAATTAGACGATTCAAACAAGATCCCACTTGACTATATTTTTACTTACACATTAGTCGCAATATGTAAAATAAGTTTGAACGATGAGTAGTGCCCAAAATGGAATAATATTTCTAGATATAAAATAGGTAACACTTTATAAGCTCACAAAAATCAATACTTCTAGTAATAAAACAAGTAAAACTTATATATTCACGCAAATGCATAACTCTTGTTATAAAACAAGTATAAAAAAAACTTTATTCTTTTAATATTTTCATAAATCGAAAATTCACACGAAATTTTAAAAAGGCCAAATTTATATAAAAAAAAGTACTTTTACATCATTTCAAATAAATTTTAGTCAAATAGTAACTAAAGATATATTTTGTAATAACTAGCTATTTAATATCCCAGAAGTTATTTTTTTAATATAAAATCTCATGTATTTAAGAAAACACTTTAATATAAAAAAAAACTTGCAAAAATTTCCCAAATATATCTTTTTTTTAACTTGTTATTTTATTATTATCATGAAAATAGCTTGTAATAATTTAAATTCGTAAATAATATTTTTTTTATATTATGGGGATCGAATGGCCTATGAGTATTTGTTGGCCTTTTTCACTTCAAACTATTTAATTTAATTAATTTATCATAGTAAATTCTAATTTTTTTTCAACTAAAATAAATACTAAATTAATAAAAACTTTTACACGATAACTTAATATTTAATATAAGCTTTAATATAAAAGATAAAGTATGATGACAACATTCTTAGCATAACCATACTAAATAAAAAAAATGTTCATGAAATAACATACAACTTTATAAACTAATTTAAAGGCTTACACATAAATATTAACAATAACTCTAACATAGTCATTCTTAATATAACTACATTCCTACATAAATCATAAACATAATAACACTAATTATAACATAGACAATACTTAATATCACTAGTATATAATAGTTAACCCAACTTCCTAAGCATGTCCAAATATTATAAATTAACATACTAAAAATATTTGTAGCATAACTACACTAAATGTAACGTTAATCATAGTTTTCTTAAACTAACTTCCTACTCAAACATACTCAATATATTTCATACTTTGCATATTATAAAGTAAATATAATGTAAAATTACACATAGGGTAAGAAATTATACCATACTAATACCAAAGAATATAAGTAGTATGATCCTCCGAGCTAATTATTCCTAACTCAGAAATGATGATATTTCAAGTACCCCCAAAGAACACCCAACTATGCTCTAAAAATAATAATTCAAGCTCCTTCTTGATTTTCTTCAACTTAATTAATATTAGGGAATTAGTAATTGATATAATGAAGTGAAATTAGGAGCAAATGGAAGAAAAGTAGATGACTTAATTCCTTGATACTACACAACTAGAATGACATATTTTGGGTGAGTTAATTTGTTTTAGTTTTGCAAGGTAGAATGTTAGGAAAATAGCTACCATATATAAAAGATATTTATAGGACAAGATCTTATAATCATCATCATCATCATACCCAGTGTTCCCACACATAGATACTCTATGGTCAGGGTCCGGGGAAGGAAGGTCGACGGCGTCTCATACCCAGAAGGAGAGGGCGGTCATAAGAGTCCTTCGGCTCTATAGTAGTCTTCAAGTATAGGAGCTGCAAATATCTGAAACTTGCATCTTACACCCACGTTAGCCAAGCATAGGGATCATTTAAAAATGTATAAACGATAGTGAATAGCGATGACGAAAGACACTAAACAGTAACAAACAAGTCTAGTAATCTAGGATGTGAATAAGGCGCCGCCATGTGGCTCTATCCCTGGTCAGGTCCTTAGAGAGGTGTAGTTCGAGCAGGTCGCTGTTAATCTGTTCCTCCCACGTCCTCTTAGGTCTTCCCCGGCTTCTCTTGCCCTCCACTATGATGCGTTCAACCCTTCTCACTGAGGCGTCATGGGTGCTTCTCTGCACATGCCCAAACCATCTGAGTCTGTTCTCCCGCTTCTTTGCAGAGAGAGGTGCAACCCCTAATTTCTCCCTAAACTCCTGATTTCTAATTCTATCTATCCTTGTCTTACCGCACATCCATCTCAGCATGCGCATCTCTGTTACATCCATTCTCTGCTCGAAAGCCTTCTTTACAGGCCAGCACTCTGTTCCGTACAACAAAGTCGGCCTAATCGCAACGCGGTAGAATTTCCCTTTTAGTCTACTAGGAAATCTTTTATCACAAAGCACCCCAGTCGCTGCTTTACACTTGAGCCAACCTGTCTGTATACGGTTAATAACGTCACCCTCAATTTCCCCATTGTTCTGAATTACTGAACCCAGATATTTGAACTTGGACGTGCATGCAACTGCTTCTCCCCTGATGGACACCTCTAGCTCCCCTGATGAACTTGGACGTGCTAATCCTCCACTCCTCCGGCATCTTACTAGACCTCAGGATAGCATTAAAGAGATTAGTAAGCCATTGAATGCCCTCCTCTCCTAAGCTCCTCCACACCTCAATCGGGATATCATCCGGTCCCACTGCCTTAAATCTCCCCATCTTTTTGAGGGCTTCACTTACTTCACCCTTGGTTATGTCACAAAGTTACCCACAAACCCGTGTTCTTTGTGTGTCCAACTGCCGACTTTCCTGTGTAGGACCCCTTGACATATTTAGTAGTTGGGAGAAATACTGATGTCATCTTAGTTTGATGTCCTCTTGTCTAATGAGAACTCGTCCACTCTCATCTTTGATATACTTCACTGCCCCCAAGTCCTCCCTCTGCCTAGATCTGGCTTTAGCCAACTTTTAAATATATTTCTCCCCCTCCGTGGTATCAAGCTTTTGGTAGAAGGCTTCAAAAGCATGACTCTTTGCCTTTGCAACTGCTTTCTTTGCCTCCCGCTTCGCTTCTTTGTATGCCTCTTTCATTTGTGCCCTAATTTCCTCCTCCGTACAGGCAATAAGCTCCTTGAATTTCTTGTTTTTGTTCTTTATCTTCTCGTGCACCTCCTCGTTCCACCACCACGATTCCCTGTACTCCCTTTCCTTTCCTGTCGACACCCCTAGCGTCTCCTTCGCCACCATACGAATGGTTGTCGCCATAGATTCCCACATTTGATTTGCATCGCCTAAGATATTAGGGTAGCCTAACGTCATGATCTCGTTTGATAGGGTTGCGATTTTATCCCCTTTTAGACCACCCCACCTGATCGTTTCCTTTCCTTTAGACTTCCTCTCGACAATCTTCCTCCTCATGCGGAAATCTAGTACTAATAACCTATGTTGGGTTGGCATCTTAGTGCCAAGCACAACCTTACAGTCCAAGCACGAGCTCCTGGTGCTCCTGCGTACTAAAAAGTAGTCTATCTGGGTAGCAAGCCCACCACTCTTGTATGTTATCAAGTGCTCATCCTTCTTTCTGAAGATCGAGTTTGCTATAACTAGATCCTTGGCAAACGCGAACTAAAGAAGGTTCTGCCCACTCTCATTCCTTACACCGTAACCAAAACCGCCATGAACAGAGTTATAGTCAACAGTCTCCTTCCCTATGTGACCGTTGAAGTCGCCTCCTATAAAAATCTTTTCGTCAATAGGGATAGTTTCCAAAAGGTCGCCCAAATTTGGCAAATTATCCCAAAACTCACGTTTCACTTGCTCTTCAAGCCCAACTTGCAGTCCACACGCACTAATGATCGAGACGACCTCTTCCCCCACCCCAACTCTAACTAACATAATCCTTTCATTGCACCTCCTTACTTCTACTACTTGCTTTAAGATCTCATTAGCTACGAGAATACCGACTCCACTATGTGTCCCATCCAAACTGGTATACCAAAGTTTGTATCCCTTCAAAACACATGCCTTTTGCCCCTTTCACCTATTTTCTTGAACACAAGCCACCTGAATCTTATATTAGAGAGTTCAGTTGCCAACTCCAACGATTTAGCTTAAAGGGTGCCTATGTTCCATGTCCCCACTCTAAGTGCCAAGCCCTGGTTACGTTGCCCCCTTTGCCCCCCCCCCCCTCCTTGGACCTGACTTTAGGTTACCATATGCCTCCTTGGACCCTATACTCGCCTACCCGTGGACAAGAACAGCCAAAGAGATACACACCAAAACCAAAGAGAGTGGACAAAAAACTCAACAAAACAATTGCAAAAAGGTAAGAGATGACAAAAACAAAACAAAAGGATAAGCAAAACCAACAGATTTAATACAAACCAAACACGTCAAAAAGGTAAAAGAGGACAAAAAAACAATAAAAACAATAAAACAATAGAACAATAAAAACAATAAAAAACAATAAACAATAAAAACAATAAAAAAACAAAAAAACAACAATAAAAACAAAAGAATAAAAACAAAAAACAAGAAGGAAAAGACCCAAAGAACACCAAACCATTCAGCCCAAACCTGCGCCTCGATGTACTCGACGGAATTCTCCACGGAAAGACGCACCGGAATTGCCCAGAACAAAGAGAAAGTGCCCGTAAATTCCGACCATGATTCTGACCACGATGTACCAGAATTGCACACCTGCGCCCCGATTGGAACTACCGCTGAAGAAGACAACCCGAGACGACAACCTGCAAACACCAAAGCGAAGACCGTACCTGCAACCTGCAAAAAAACGAACCTGCAAAAACGAGACAATCAAAGTTGCTGGATTGAAAGACGAAGTTGCTCCGCTGAAAACCGTTCTCTTTCTCGAAGATCTTTGACCTCGGATATTAGGGCACGAAGATGGAGTTTTAGTCTGAAAAGTTTGACCTCGGATAAAATTCGCAAGACAATCAAATCTCGATGACGCCAAATGAAATTGCAATACTACGTATATTAATAATATATTTATTAATCTAATCCAAATTAATGAAAGACTTAAGCACAATAGAATATACTCTTAATTTGATTAATTAATTAAACCCTAACGGCCCGTTTGGTTAGTGCGTGGTACTAAATGGTGGTAATGGGAATGATTTATAGTGTAAAGTTTCATATCATTCCTATGGTAATGAAACTTTGATCACAAAAAAATTTTTTGGTGATAAATTTTCATTACCATCTAATACCACATTTCCCAATGGTAATGCATTGGAATGAATTTTATGAAGAAAATGAGATGATTTAAGTTGGAGAAAGCATGACCATCAAAGTGACTAAGAGATTTTTCAACCAAAATTACCTTAGTTTTTCATTACCATTACCACGATTTATTACCACCTATCAAACGGGCCGGAAATGCTAAAAGAAAAGAATCACGAAGCTCGATGACGGAATTCTACATCATAAAATCTCTACCATAATATTCATCAATCCATTAAGGACAAGATCTTATAATATTTGGATAAAAAAATTAAAAAAAAAACATCATGGCTCCATATCTTACCCATAACCATCCAACATGATGGTGAGGATGAAATTTGATTTCTTTTCAAACTTACTTTACTTATGTAAGTAAATAAGTAATAAAAAACATAGGTAGGTTTTGACAAATAGATTTAGTTAATCATTATTATAATTTTAAGAGCAAAACTAGCTTACAGCCTTAATTAAAATTATTAATAAAATATACTAATAGTAGTTTAAAATAATTTTAATAAGTGTATCAAAGTCGTTAAAATAATCGTTAACGAAATTAATTAAGAAGATAAGAATTTTTAAACGTAAAGTTTTCGTAAACCAAAAGTTAATTAAATGATTTTGATAATAGAAAATAATTATTGAAACTTTTGGGCTAAAAAAAATCATTTAAAAATGATAAAAATTTAAAATTTTATATTCGGAGTAGCTTAAGAAATCGAACAAGTATTAGGAATTGAAAGAAAATTAAATAATTAAAGAACTTGAAAATCGAATTTGAAATTAAATAAGAAATTAAATCAATAAATATATATAGTTAGTTGGAATACATGATTTTATAAATTAGATGAAGTTGGAGCTTAGTGTTCGAGGATTAGGATTAAATTGAAGCAATTAAGAATTAGTCGGAAATAATTAAGGTTAGGAATTTTGAGTCTGTTACAAAATTAATACATTTGGCAAGACTTTAATAAGTCGTCATTTGTTATTTTCTAACTCTTTTCATTAATATTTATGATTAAGATGATATTTTAAATAAATATATTGTTATAAATAATTCCTTACTTACGTATAAATATTTTTTTGACAATAAAAAAGGGAAATTATCATTGGTGCCCCTTAGATATGCGTTTTTATCAATGGTGTATAAACTTATTTTTTTATTCCAATGGCACCCCTGAGGTTTAATAGTAATAACAACCATGAACTTTTGTACTTTTTCCGTTAACTAACCGTTAACTTTGATTTTATCATATATGGAAATTATCATTGGTGCCCCTGAGGTTTAAGGAAAATTACCATTGGTACCCCTGAGATATGCGTTTTTATTTCAAACTTAACGGTTAGTTAACGGAAAAAGTACAAAAGTGTCACGGTTGTTATTACCATTAAAGCTCAGGGGTGCCATTGGAATAAAAAAATAAGTTTATACACCACTGATAAAAACGCATACCTCAGGGGCACCAATGATAATTTCCCTAAATCTTTTTATGATTCTTATGTAGATATAACGAAGAATTTATTGTGCATTAAAAAGCCTTAATGTTTGATGGATTTGCGAATTACAAAAGTGATGTTTTTTATTGCAAAATTACAGCCTCCAAAGTAGCATTTTGACCAGCATTCAAACCAAGTGACCGGTTCCGTAGAACTTTAATCGTTAACCACACTTTTTACCTTTAACTTTCCTTTTATGGTTTTAATTTATTTTGAGTTTTTATTATATTTTTTTCCTATTTTCTTTTTCCCTACCCATTAACCCAGATTGAATTTTTTTTTGCTTTTTTTTTTTGAAGAATTTCTTTTTACTTTTTGCCTTCAATTTTTTTGGTTCCATACTAATTACAGGAAGGTTTCTCCTTTTTAATTCTTTTTCTTTTCTCTTTTTTCTCCGCCATCTCTTTTTTCTTTCTTCGTCATTTACCTTTATTCTTGTCTCCACCAATTAAACTTCCATCACTTGTTCATCTCAAAACCTTGTTACTCAAATCAATATTTAAATCTATTTCAATTTTACTTCCTTTTCCATCTAATCTTTCTTCCTTTACTTCTATACAAAGACTCAATATTCAATCTGGTGAATTCGAAGACAAATGGTTTGGAAAAATTCTAGAATAATCTGTTATTTTCTGCAATTTTGGAAGTGAAATCTACTTAAATAATGATCAAATTAAAGAGATTTCAACTGGGTTAGAACTAACTGATTTGCCTTTTTTCTTAGTTGTACATTTTGGGATTAATCCAATTGATTCTGAAAATCAAACTCAACAAAGAGATTGAATACTACAAATTATGGTGAATTTCATACATGTTCACTTTTCTATCCACTTAGACGTTTTGAATGCATGTATCTTTGTTCAAACAACCTTTTGGTAACATTCTCACTAGATGACGTTTTTAATTTCATACATGTTCACTGTTCTATAGACCTTTTTTGAATTTTATTGTATTTCTGGATGCACATATGCTATTTGATATAATTTTTAAAAGGGACTGCTATTGCTTTTGCGGAAGTTGAGTGAGAATGTTTATCTTTTTGAGTTTACTTTTGCAAATATGTTTAGAGAAAGTGGTTGGGAAAAGACTAATTTATAGTGTACTGACCAATTACATGCCAAGGTTATTGCAAAGGGGTTTGATCGTAGTCGTTTAGTTTGTAATCCTTTGATCCATTTGTACTCGAAGAATGGTATGACCAAGTATGCTAAACATATTTCTAAGAATGTAGGTAAGAGGGATAATGTGACTTCGATTGCAATGATTTCTGAATTATCTCATAATGATTTTGTGATGAGATGCATGCTCTTCAGTGATGAGTTTAAATAAGCATAAAATAGGTTTAAAAAATGGATGATATTACTAATATACCCTTCAAGTTAAATGATATAAAATAAAAAACCCTAATTTTGACCTAAGTGATAGTTGCTCTTCACCTTTCTGCCTTGCTCGCTCGTCGACATCTTCATCTTCGCCATTCTCCTTCTGCCTTTCTGCCTTGCTGATCGAACCAGGTATGTTCTTCTCCTTCCTTTCTTCCTTTTTCATTCTGTCGGTGTTCGAATGTCGCCACCCATCTTTTTTCTTTTCTCTTTCCTTTTTTCGAGTGTCGCCAGCCATCTCCTTCTGATTTTCTTTTTTCTCTTTTTTCTTCTGATTTTCTGTCATGTATAGCTGTTGCCAGCCATTTCCTTTGTTTTTTTTTTACTTCTCCGGTTCTTCTTCATGAGAGTACCTTTTTATCTTCTGATTTTCTGTCGTATATATCTTCTAGTGTTACCTTTTTATCTTTTGATGTTAAATTATTATTATTTGTTATTGTTATTTAAATTATGTTTAACTAGTGTAATTGTGTTACTAATTATTGATTATTATTTTGTTATTGCTTGAATTTTGAACAAAACTAGTGTTATTGTGTGAGTAATTGTTGATTATTATTTTTTTTATAGCTTGAATTTTGAACAAAACTAGTGTAATTGTATGAGTAATTGTTGATTATTATTTTTTTTATAGCTTGAATTTTAGATTGTGTCACTCAAAACTCAATTCAATTGTTTGCTTTCTTTATCTTCGTCAATATTTTAATTTTTTTATTTCTTTTGTCAACTCTAGAGTCTAGACTATGTTATCGAGTTACCGTATGACTTTATGTGCTAAAGTAGTGTTTATCTTACTTCTATGTTATTTTAATATGAAATTCATGCTGTTTTAAGTGTCATATATGTTTTAAAATTGATTTTGGAGCTTTTTAGCGAAATTGTGCTCCTCACATACAAAAAGCCCGCGTCTCCGCCTCACGCCTCGCGCCTCGGAAAATAGGCTTCAGTGCGCCTCGTGCCTCTTAAAACTAAGGTTGCATGGGTTTTTTCTATACTACTCCCTCTATCCTTCTCAGTTTGTACCTAGTACAAAATGAGTAAAACATAGTCGGAAAGGAAAATCGAGTTAGAGATTGAGACAAAAAACAAATAAATGATCGTATTGTGTGGCTAAGATGGAGATATAATATAAGTTTGTAAATGAGATTAAAAGTAGAGTAGGACCTTTGCCATAAACGAAAAGAGTGCAAAATCAATGGGACAAATCTAAATGAAAAGTTGCGCGAAATGGGAGGAACAAATGATAAAAGAACCAATTTTAAGCTTGTAAGTCAAAAACTGAGAATCAATGTTTGCTTGACAACGAAAACTTCTTGTTAGAAAATATAGCAGTTTGATAATTTGGATTCTTTTTGTTTTAGTTTCATAAGCCTGCAAGCAATCAAGAACAAATTGTTATTAAATTTATTGGTAACTCATTGTTACATTTTATCATGACTTAATCTGTCTCGGGTTTAATAAGACATTTTAAATTGATTTTTAACTTTCTAATGAACATTAGGCTTGAAACTTCATTTTTCTTTGAATGATTCCTTTATAGAAAAAAGTTGGAGAGAAGGAAAAAGGGGAGCAAAGGGAAGGGATGAGAGGAGGCAAAGAGGAAGGCACTGGAGTGGAAGGAAAATGTAGCATTCCTTCATTTACAATAATAAATGCTTTTCCAGTCTTAATTGTCTCCCAACTGTACTGAAGATTTTTTAACCCCTAATTAACATGAGAAAGGGAGAAATGGCTTTCCCAAAAAAGAATGTCTCTTAACCAAAGTCTTTTGATCTTTGATTATGAGTGCTTCACTTTTTACTGAATTTTTGATTGGAACAATGTTCATGTTTTTCCTTATTTTTTTCTCTTTTGTTTTTAATTATAACCAGACAAGTTTCTATGCATCTAAATAATGATGTTTGTGTGTTATGTTTGTTCTTATTTTAACTTGGTTGGTAGAATAGCTCTCTATTGAATCGGTAACAAATGGCGGGCAAGTCAAGTAAAATGAGGAACAAGAAGGGAGTACAAGCCCCTGTCAATCCTTCCCAACTCACTGCCTCATCAGATGCTTCTCCAAGTGATAGTCCGATTGTGATTAACCCTACCGTTCCTGAAGCTAATGGGATCAATACTGGTGGAGAATCAACTGGAAATTCACATGAGATTGAGGTTAAGGAGACCGAGGCACCAAGCTCGTTGAACCCATCTAGGCAAGGTAATGATGCACCATTTGGATCCACATTGTATTCAGAGATGCAATTAAATTCAATCATGTTTTCAGTTTATCAAATGTAAGTAGAGAAAACAATGTCGTGTAAGAATTGCCACCCTGTTTATGTGTAAAAAAGGAAAAAGAAATAAATACAAAGTAGCAAAACATTTCTAAGAGATGATGAATGATTTAGTCATTAAATAATGTTGCTGTGCTGAGTGTTTATATAGATTTTGACATGACTTTTTGAACCTTTATTGTATCCTCAATCAGTAAATTATTGTATCTTGCAGTTTGTTTGTTTTTACCACCTCGTTTCAATGCTTCCCAAGCTTGCTATACCATACTTTTTTATTGAGTGAAGTACATTAACAATGACACTATCCTATTGAACTTGGGTTTGGATTAAATTTGACAGTTTGACCTTTAATGCATATGTTTCATTCTCTTAAGAGACATTGACGTTTACATGCATATTAACATATACTTATTGGGATGCAAACCCATAATCAGACGAGTGAACTTATGCAAATAGCGAAACACTTTCTTTATGAATAAATCGTTGAACTAGGCTTCTTTAAGGGTAATTTAGCCTTTTGTTGTCCTCTGATCTTTTATGTTGCTGCGCAGGTGAAGTTCATCTTTATCCCGTTTCTGTAAAGACCCTTGGCGGGGAGAAGCTGGAGTTACAGGTTGGTTTTATTTTCACAGTTTTGGATAAAAAAGATATGGACATACTATTGTATTGACTACATTTATTCAAGCATCTTGTACATGTCTGCTCGTTCCTCCAAATTAATTGATTCTTGTGACTAGTATACATAATCTTTCCTTTAGACGAGTCTTATATATTTTTAATTAATGGGATGTGCAGCTCAATCCCGGTGATTCCGTGATGGATGTGAGGCACTTTCTTCTTGATGCACCCGAAACATGTTTCTACACTTGTTATGATTTGTTATTGCACACAAAAAATGGTGTTATCCATCACTTAGAAGACTTTAATGAAATATTGGAAGTAGCTGACATCACTTCGGGCGATTGTTCCTTGGAAATGGTTCCTGGTAATTTTCTTGCCTCATATACTAAGATATGGAAGTAACCTTGACAAGCTAGGAAGGACCGACTATCTTTGTGCATTAATTATTTTTTGGGGTGGGTGCTATAAGATGCTTTGGTTGAATTAAACTCTGATCCATAAAGGTTCGATGTTTCAGTTTTACTAGTTATGGCTTCTTTGACTATTTCAATAAGTTGACTTAAGATGATGGGAGGTTAACTTAATAGGCATTGTTGTTCGTCCAACAACATACTTTGAGCATAAGTTTCTCCAACAATAACCGTCCATTTTACAAGTTTTTTGTTTACCCTATTTTGTTACTATTTATGATTACATATTTTAAAAAATTAATGTAACACAATTTTAATTGTAATCCATGGTGCAAAATCGCGGTCGCGGTCGCGATCACGGTCACGATCGCGGATCACGGGAACGGAAAAATTCGGTTATTGCGGAACGGGTCTCGATTATTATGCATGATTATATGTTTTTAAATTCACTTTTGAAGTGATGTTTTTAGTATTTATATTTATTTTTTTGTCATTTATCTTAAAATACTAATTGAATTTAAAAAACAACAATTAACACCTTTATACAATAAAAAAAAACTTTAATAATACTATAATATTTAATACATAGACTAATAATTATACTTCTATGACTAACAATTAACAACATTAAAAAACTTAAAATATAATTACTCCTATACACACCTCCCCACGCCCCATTTTCTCAATTACTTTACCCATCTGTCTTTTCCTATTCCTATCCTATCTTTTTCTCTCTTAATAGTAATTATTGCAAAAGTAGATCTACACTTTCAAATTCTGAAATGCAACACTGTAAAAGTAAGGTGAGAGAAAAAATTTATCATCTCAAGGCTTCAACAGTTCAACTCCATAACTCTAATGTTTTTGAAGTTTTTTCATCAATGGTGATTCGACTATCCACCTTCCATTTCAAGGCTTCTTAGTTCGGTTCTTTTGTTTTTGGGTCCATTCTTGTCAAAAAAAATCCAAACTCGCCAAAACTCGGCCAAAATCGCCTAAACTCGCTATCAAGTCCGATTCATAACGGCCAAAACGGCCGATAAGCGTGGCGGAACGCCGTTTTTACACACACCGTTACAAAACGCGAGTTCTCGGAATGGTTGACTGAAATTCCGAGTCAACTCGGCCGTTCCGAGTCAACTCGGCCAAGTTTTGACACCATGTTGTAATCTATCCGTCCTTTGGGGACCTAATGGGTTGGTTTTGGGTCCAAGAAAAAAGAATTTCATTTGGTGTGTTCTTTTAGACTTAGTCCCTTGTCTTTTCTTATATCCTGTTTCAATTGCTAATTTTAGGTGGGAGAGACTATTGGTTTTACCTTTTGTATTCTTTGTACATTTATGCGCATGTATTTGTGATAGGAAGTGTCTTTTTTAGGTGTATCCTGTGATGTGATGTTTGAGGTTCTTTTGTTTTGGTTTATTTTCCAGGAATTTCATAGTTCTTGTTTCTTTAACAATAATTGTTTTTAAAACTTTAGTTAGATATTTTAGATATTTTGTTCAGAAGGGATGAAAATGTCAGTATACTACATTGGTTTATGTAGCTGGCCCCAATTCTTTGTGATTGCGGATTTGGCATTGTTGTTGTGCTATGCATGCTTTAGGTGCTAATAACTTAGCATGGAGTTGGAATTTTTTGGACTGCTTGTCTTTCACTGTCTCGAGTCCTACCTTGTATTTTTTTTTCTTTTTTCTATTTAATATTTGAGTGTATATGGTCTTTTCAAAATAGTGATTTTTTAGGAATGCATTCTAAGAATAAGAGATTTCAAAGTAGCATCTTATTGAGAATTTTGTCTAATTCAGATACTTGAAATTATTTTCAGCTTACTATGATGACAGATCCGTGAGGGCACATGTGCACCGCACTAGAGAATTGCTTTCTCTTTCTACCGTTCATGCATCACTTTCAACATCTCTTGCTCTGCAGCATGAGACGTCAAGAAGTTCTTCTGATAATACACAAGGTTTGAGTTCTTGTATATGTACCAATTTTGATTCTAAAAATTTCGTGCATCTGACTTTATGGATTTTGTATTCTATCTATATAACTCTATAATGCATGAATGTCTCTTTCCACATTGCTAATTATTTGAGTTCTGTTTTTTCAAAATCAGTGAAAATAGAAGTTCCGGAATTGGATGGTTTTGGTGTTATGGAGGATGTTACAGCTTCCATGAATAAATTATTTTCTTCTTCAAAAGAGATTAAGTGTGTTGAAAGTATAGTATTCTCGTCTTTCAATCCTCCTCCGAGTTACAGAAGGTAGAGTTTCAATAACTAGTATTATCATCTTTCTTCTCTTTTTTTCTTTTCCCTCTCCACCCCTACTATGCGTTTTGTTTTTTGATGTAAAATTTGTTAGGACATATAATTTAGCAACCCTTGTCTCTGATTTGCATTTTCATTTTGCTTGCCACCTTTAACTTGATGTTTTCAGGCTTGTTGGAGACTTGATTTATTTGGATGTAAAAACTTTAGAGGGCGGACACTTTTGCATTACAGGAACTACAAGAATGTTCTATGTTAATTCAAGCACCGGGAACAACTTAGATCCTAGACCAACCAAAAGCTCTTTTGAAGCAACTACTCTTATTGGACTCTTGCAAAAAATTAGCTCTAAGTTTAAGAAAGGTAGGATTTGCTATATGTTTAATTATAATTTAGATTGTCGTTATCTTGTTTTGCAAAATCATTTCTCCCTACTTCTATATTGATTTCTTTTCGAATGTTGTGAAGCTTTTCGGGAAATATTGGAGCAAAAAGCTGCGGCACATCCTTTTGAAAATGTTCAATCCTTGTTACCTCCTAATTCATGGATGGGTTTATATCCTCTACCAGGTTATTTATTTCATGTTTTGCTTGACGCTTTTCCACAATTTTTTTCTTTTGTATTTCTAAATCCAAAGTATGTATTACTTTCTGTGTTGCATGCCTATTACTTCTGTGTTGCATGCCTAATTGACAATCTGACACTGTATATGAATTGGATTGCATCCTATCGTTGTGGATGTTAAATTGAAAGAGGTATGAATGATTGATACTTTTGGTATTGACAATTTGTGTTTGGTGGTTGCTACTAATGCTACCGCTATTTTCTGCCGAGTTCACAATGGAGTTGGTTGTCATATCTTGATGGTACTTGTAAGAAAAATACTTGCAATTGCACCATAAATATAATTGAGCCTCTGTGCGCATGCTTGGGAACTCATATCTGATCACCTGGGTTTGTGTTTTAGTGTCTATGAAGAGTGAGTTTTTTGAAAAGTACATTTTTTTTGTACAAAGTAAAGTGTCCAAGTGTTATAAACATGTCTGAGTGTGGAATATCCAACACTAGTAGTGTGCACCGATCTAAACCTGGACCGGAACTGGTTGGATCGGAAGACCAGATTTTAAAATTTTGAAGACCAGAGACCGGTTGGACCAGCTACTTTAAAACTCGTAGTTTTTGTTACCAATTATAAAATTTTCAAAATCACCTTACGCAAAAACTAAACTAATTTAAGAAAAAAAACAAAAAGAAAAATCTAAATTATAAACCATTAATCACATATTGAATTGGCAGAAGTACTTTCTTCTTTAAATTGCCGTAGTAGTTGTAGATTTACAGTCGCAAAATCACAAGCATATTTTTGGGTTTTAATTGCGTAAATGACAAATTGATTTTTTTGGGTTTCAAATGCTATTAATTTGTATGATTTCTAAAGTTAGGAAATTATTTCATATCAAACGGTCCTATTCGGTCTAACCCTAAATTTTCCAGGTTTAGACCAGACCAGACCGGAACCTCGAATCTAAAATTTTTGAGGACCGAAGACCGAACCTGATGCTTCCGGTCCGGACCGGTTCGGTCTAATTTTGCACAGCCCTAAACACTAGTACTTGACGTAAAATGAAGAGTTCGACAACATGGATTTGAGCACCATTTTTACTATAATAAGCAATTATGTTAGAAAGGGAATTTGAAGCGAGGATGTCAATATAGGTGGCAATAAGCTTTCAATAGCCAAGTGTGTAATTGACCTTTCACCTTAGTTAAATGTGCAAGGCACACTAAAGCTGAAGGCGATCTATATTGCCTCACATTGGGCCCACCTTGGTGGGCTTTGGAAAAAGCACATGCTAAAACACTTTTTAATTGTTGTGCCTCAACGCAAACATACACAAGACACATTTTGTGCATCTCAGTGCCTCCCATTGCACTTGCCTGGAGTTGGAAAAACATTTTCTTGCTCTTGCTCCAGGACGCACTTTTAAAAATAAGTATTTTTCTCCTCATATTACTTCTCTTGATGCTAAATGGTATAGTATTTGTTTTGTTGGCCTACATGGCAACAACCCTACACCTTGCAACATGTAGGTTCAGTTCTCTCTTTCTAATGGAAACTTTTGCCATATTTGCACCAATAAGTTTAAGTTTCAATTAGTTCAGTGTGGGATGAATTTAAAATAGTGATATGGTTGATATCATACTGTCTTGTACTCTGTATTTGACATCCCATAGACTGTGTTACTCTCCATCAACTGTAATCTGTATAGCATCACATGTTTTTGTTTACAAGATTAATTTTTTATTCCATGCGGTGTTTTACATGGCTTTGAGTTTTTAATAGTTTCATAAATATTGGCAATTTTCTTCAAATGAGTAAAGTAAAATTATGCAGTTTACATCACATCTATCTATATGAACCTAATACATGGTTCTTAGGAGCTTGAATTGTAGAATACTAAAACATGTAAATTGTTGGACCTTTATTTAGAGCTCGATTCATTTTGTTATTATTTTAGAATTATTTGAGGCAAGAAGTTTTTGATCAGTGTCGATACTTTTTAGTAGTTGAGAGAGTTTTATGGTATTCTTCTGCTATATTATTTTTTCTGCTGTGTGGTAGTCAAAGCTGTCCATCATTTTACCTTTCCGTGCAGAACATAAACGTGATGCAGCCAGGGCTGAAGATGCATTGACATTGACTTATGGAAGTGAGCTCATTGGTATGCAAAGGGACTGGAATGAGGAGTTGCAGTCCTGTCGAGAATTCCCTCATTCAACGCCACAGGAAAGGTGCATAGTCTTATAAATTTTGCTATACTTTCTTATGCTGGATTGAATTGTATTTTTAATTGCTGTGCAACTTCATCTCAGGATTTTACGTGACAGAGCTCTTTATAAAGTGACTTCTGACTTTGTTGATGCGGCCACAAATGGTGCCATCGGGGTTATTAACAGATGTATACCTCCAATCAACCCAACAGATCCCGAATGCTTTCACATGTGAGTGTATTAGTGCAAAACTAAAAATAAACTTGGATGGATGGTTTCTTCCACTTCTCTAGTGCCTTCTTTGACAACACTAATCTTGGATTGTTGTTTTTGATCTTTTGGATGCCTTGGCCTTGAGCAGGCAATATCATTAGGTGTTTGAACCCCATTACGTCAGTTCCTTGCATTGTTCTTTGTTGGATTATTTAGTTTTTATCATTATGTCCTCTTTGTTGATCATATTATCAATGTTGTAGTGGTTGGTTCTATGATTGTTTGCCTTCTTTTTGAACCAATGCTTTTAAGCTATTAGCCTAGCTGTAGAACATGCAATCAATTCTCATCACGTGATTGTGCGTCAATGAGCTTACATATTTATAATGTGATACTAGGTAGCTATGTTGCATGTATAAGTTGCGGACCCGAGCTATTGGTTTTTTTTTTTTTTTTTTTTTTTTTTTTTTGCCATTTCTAATGCGTAGTTGAGGGTACATGGCAAAGACAGGGAGTGTATTATAAATGTTTTTACAAGCCAGAGTTTTTTTTGGGTGAAAGAATGCCTGTTGAAATAAGTGTAGAAAACATGACTAGTGTACTTTAGCCCTTGTTTAAATGATTTGCCCAAGCTATGGTCTGCCTTTTTTTATTTTCATGAAGAACTACAAATTAGCATCATTCACAATGTCTTATCTCGAACAAAAACTGTCTTTCTACTGTTCACTTTTGATGATAACTTATCATGGCTAGTTTGATTAAAATACTAGAAGTAATGTTATTTTCTTGAAAAACTGTATGATACATATTAGCACAACTCACAATTTTTTCCTTGTTCTTAGTGAAACACCTGTTTGCTATTGTCTTTGACAATGATCATCCTGCCGTTGTTGGTAGTTGCTGAAGGCGAGACCTTAGTTCAGGGAAAAAACAAGGGAATGTTAAGTTAGTATAGGAATAATTATCATTTAATGTGTGGGCTTGAGATCATTATTGATTTGTGGCTTTTGAGTAATGGAGAGTGAAAATGGGAGTAGTATCATTTAACTGTGGGGTCTTGGGATTATTTTGGATTTGCGGCTTTTGAGTAATGCAGAGTGAATTTGTCCTCCCCTGATGCCATCAATATTGGAAGTAGGGATGGCAATGGGTCGGACTCGGCTCAGATTATACATACTCCGACTTTGCTCCGGATAATAGTCGGACTTTTGTTTTCAGTCCACCTCCACTCGGAGTCCGATTATGCATACTCCAAGTTTGCCCCAACTCGGACTCTCAGATCTCCAACGGAGTCGGATGCATAGTCGGATTATTATCAAACAGTATCGTTATGATATTGTACTAATGATTTTAAAGCATACAAAATTAACAATTTATATTTTTCAAATACAACTTAACAAAATAATAAGTACTTCAATTTGAATTCAATTTTAACAAGCGAAATAATCCTACTACTACTACAATTTAACAAAATTTTCTCGTATTTTGATTGGCGTATTTTATTTCTCTTGATTTCATTTGTCGTATCTTGATTCACTAATCAAAATAAAAATACCAAGTAGTTTTTCAAAATCGAAAATTACAACTAGTATGAGAGAGAGCTTGAATCCGTCATGTCTAGAGTTTTAAAGGAAACAAAATATATAAGTGTAAAAGTCAAATTCAAAGTCAAATGTCCTACAGGGTCGGAGTCGGGTTGGAGTCTCGGATTTTTAATAAGGTCCAACTCCGGTCCGTCTCTAACTCGGACTCGGATCATAAAGTCGGAGTCGGAGTCGGAGTCGAAGGACTTTTATCTCGGATTATTTTCCTCGGATTGAGTCGGATTAGGGTCGGATTCGGACTGAATTGTTATCCCTAATTGGAAGCTGTACGAGTGTTTGTTTGTTAAACTTGCATGTATGCAGTTGCTGAAAGCTGGTTCTCATTCTTGTACTGATTTGACTATCATCCTTCTGCTTTTTACTCTTCTAGGTATGTGCACAACAATATATTCTTCAGTTTTGCTATTGACACGGATCTTGATCAGTTGTCACGGAAGCACCTACAAATTATCAATCTGAAATCTAATGCTTCAACCATTAGAAATGACTATAATGGGAAGAATGCGGAGAAATCATTTGATGTTGTATCTGATAGTTGCAATGGGGTTGAAAGTAGTGCCTCAAAAAATGAGGACAATGCTGTTGTGGATGTTGATGCTGACGTATCTGCTGAACTTCAATTGGCCGATAGTGAGCAGGCCACATATGCTTCTGCGAATAATGACTTGAAGGGCACCAAGGCTTACCAGGAAGCTGATGTCCCAGGGCTATATAATTTGGCTATGGCTATCATTGACTACAGGGGTCATAGAGTAGTTGCACAGGTGTGGTGAGATGTATTGATTGCTCTTACAATTTTTTTCTTGTATTCAAAATTCTACCATTTCTACATACTTGTTGATATACATCTCTTGGATTTGTATCCATTAGCTAGCATTTTCTATGTGATATTTCTTTTCCTTTAACTTTGTGGCCCCTTTCATCACCCCCTCATTTGGAATCCGTAATTAAACTGTTGCTTTTCCAGAGTGTTTTACCAGGCATCCTTCAAGGAGATAAATCCGACTCTTTGTTATACGGTTCTGTTGATAATGGCAAAAAGATAAGCTGGAATGAAGATTTTCATATCAAGGTCAGGAAGGGACTAATATTGACTGGTTTTTTAATATATTGTTGAATTTTATGCATGACGATTTTGCTATGCTTACCTCATATATTATGGCTAATGATTTAGTTATCTCAAAGTAACTAATTTGCGTATCAGTAATGTAAAAGAACTACTCCATTTGTCTATATGGTCAAATTCATTTTAGGTCTAGAGTGACAAGGAGAAAGTGGTTATTTTTGTGCCTTTGGTTTGGGAAGTATATGATAGGGACATGTGTACCTTGAAGTGAGTATTGGTAGGTAGAAAGAAGAAAAAATTACTTCCTCCTATCCCTACTATTTGTCCTATTTGGAATTGTACGCATGCCACTAATCTAGTCCTTAATATCTCAAGTTCATGAAATTTAGTATCTCTAAGGGGTTTTGCAATCTTGGCTCAAAATGTGCTATATGTTATGTAGTCACTAGCATATATATCAAAGTGAAAAATCTCGAACACAATTGCAATAACAGGTTACAAAATTGCTTTGCAGTCAATGCAGAGTCGTCGTTGTAACCTTAAAATCTTACAATGTAGTCACGATGCGTCGATATGGATGATATTTGCACTATGTTATATACCTTGCTTTTACTTTTCTCCTATTTTTTGTTCGAGGACTAATTTTTCCTTTTGTTCAAATTTGAATAATGTTTATTTGTCGAATTATGTGTGTATCTTTGTTCAAACAACCTTTTGGTAACATTTTCAGGTGCTTGAGGCTGCAAAACGTCTTCATTTGAAGGAGCATACTGTTCTTGATGAGTCTGGCAATGCATTCAAACTAGCTGCCCCAGTGGAATGCAAGGGTATTGTTGGTAGTGATGACAGGTGATCTGTGATGTGCTTCAAGTGACTATTTTATATTATTTATTTATTTACTATTATAGGGTGTGGGGTCGGATTCTTGGTTTTCACTTATACTACTTGTTCTTGTTACTTTTTGACACCTTATAAAAGGATTGTGGTTTGACTTCACGGTTTCGAATTGAAAGGGTATTGTAGACACTTGAGAGTGATCTCTAGTAGTATTGAGAATATCATAAATATCTCATATCTCCTTTCATCCTATCATTCAGGTTTCTACTGTTATTTGCAAAATATTTCGCATCCAACTAGAGTCTACCCATGAATATATTAAGCATACCCTTTTTTCTTGGTTTCTTGGATAAGGGCTCGGTATGGGAAATGCCATTATGTGCTCCCTATTTGTTGTTACCTGAAATCCAGGGAAACAAAGGAAAATATTGTTAAACTGAAATGTGCTAGCACTTTACTAATTTAATTTTGAAAAGAGAACTTGAAATTTGTGAATTTGATGGGCTCGTTCTCAATTACTGTTGCATGTTTTATATAACCTGCAAAATCCATAAATTAAGATGTAAAGTTTTAAATGTCAAAATTATTTTGTTTATGGAACATTGACCAAAAGAAAGTATAGAACTGTCCTTGCTGAGGGCCTGTGGGAGAGAGAGGATGTAAAGATTTGAAGAGAGAAAGGAAGTTTTCTGGTAAAAAAGTAAGCGAGACGTTTTATGTTCTAGTTTAATTTGAAAGAGAACTTGAAAATTTTGTGATTTCGATGGCCCTGTTCTAAATTACTGTTGCAGATTTTGATTAACCTGAAAAATTCAGAAATTAGTATGTAAAGTTTTGAATGACAAAAAAATTATTTAATTGTGGAACATTGACCAAAAGAAATAACAAAACAGTCGTTGCTCTTCTCTAGTTACGTTGCGATGTGGTAGTTTTACATGTAGCATGTATGGTCTACTGCTGAGAGTTGAACTTTTTTCCTGGAGAGCTACGACTTCAAGCTGCTTGTTAAATGGTGTGGCAGATTGTCATAAATTAATTTTGTAACTGCTGTATTTTGCAAATTTGGACAAGATCATTAGTTTAACTTTAACTTGTATCAGCTTAACCTTGTTCCTGGATATAAGTAGAATCTTGTTTCATTTTGTGTGTTTAGGCCACCAATATCTAAAAGCTAGAAAGTTTATTTTGATTTGCTTATTTAGCATGAGTCAAGCGCTCTGCTGAGTTGGCTGATCCTATAGATTGAGGGGTGCTTTATTGTATATTGATTTTTTTTTTAGTTTGGATACTTGTATTGATTTGGTACTTACTATTTATGTAGGTTAAACGTAAATCTTATTTTTCTTAGACGAAGACAACTTGGTGTCCTTTTATAAAATGTTTTTGGTTTGAGAGTTTTGTTTCTCCTATGAATAATTTTGTTTTATCTGTGCTCTATCAATCTATCTTTCCCACCGTTCCCTGATAAGATTAATAATCTATTTATTATATGAACGAGTGTTTTTCTCGTTTTTGCTAATTCACAAACTCAATGTTTTTCCTATGGATGAATTTCAAAAGGTAAAGACTCTTAATATTTCACTTGAATAGCAACTAAAGTCTAGATTCTTGTCCTGTTCGAATCTGAACGAGTGTTTTTCTCGTTTTTGCTTGCTCTCAAACTCAATTTTTATTGTTATATGTAGTTAACTCAAAAAATTAAATTCCTAAAGGAATACATAGCTAAATTCTGAAAATTCTACTAAGTAATGAAACAAGCTAATTAAAACTGAAGGCTTTTTTATTTCAACGTTTTACTGTGTGTATGAATATTGTAAATGGGAATGACTTTTATATGGTCATGCTCTGCTGAGAAGCTGGTTAATTCTGCCTGTCATATGTATTTTGTGGTCAATTTTTGCGTTCTGTTTCTCATTTTTTCTTCTAATTATAGGCATTATCTCTTGGATCTGATGAGGGTTACTCCACGTGATGCTAATTATAGTGGGTCAGGTTCTCGTTTCTGTATATTGAGGCCTGAACTTATCAAAGCTTTTTTGCAAGTAAGTTTTGACATTTTCTATCGCTCAATTGCTGAATTTCATAAAAGTTTTCATCATTAGATTTAAGTAAATCATGGTTAACCTTTTTTAATGGATGTTATACATTTTAAAAGGCTGAAGCTGAAAAGATGCCAAGTAATAAATCAATAATCGAGAAAACTGACTGCTTGGCTTCTGAAACATCCGATCTTTCTAATTCGAATGAGCACTCTGGTTCAGATTCGAATACTGCTTTGGATTTGAGTAAACAAGTAAGTGCACACTTATCTTAATGTTTGACTGTCTCCTTTGCCGGTGTAAAGCTGATGTTGTTTAATCAAAATAGAGTGTGGACTTAAGTGCTTTCGTTTCTTACACGTGTTATTCATGACTTTAATTTTAGTTCATGTTGCTACATTATGGCCGGTGAATGTGGGACATGGCATGTTAATTTAATATCTGATTCTAATGCCAAAATTTGGATGTTTTACCTGTGGTGGTCTCCTCAGGTTGTTGGCATCCATTTGAAGAGTTATAGGAAGCATTTTTTTGTCTGAGGACTATGGTGTGATACTCTTATTTGTTAAATGCTTCTGTTAGCCTAACCATCAACTTCAATTTAACCATATGTAGTTTTCTATAATTCATATTAAATATGTGCTTATTTTCTTTCTACTGTGATAAAGATTTCCATTAGAAGAAAAGTCATTGCAGTTTTCTTGTGATATTTTTCGCCTTGACTACACATGTGTATGAATTAATAAGCATTCTGTTTTGCAGCCTATTATTAATGAAATGACTAAAGGTCCTGTGGAAGAGGTGTCTGCGGCTACTGAACTTGAAACAACTGAACAAATTTGCTTCAATCCTAATGTATTTACAGAGTTTAAGTTAGCGGGACCACCTGAAGTGCGTGTCACTGCTCCATGATTCAATACACTTTTATGATTTAATTGTTTTACCTAGATAAAGTACAAAAGTGACTATTGCTTTTGTATCTCTAGGAGATAGCATCTGATGAAGATAACGTGAGGAATGCAAGCTCTTATCTAACAAGAATCGTACTACCGAAGTTTATACAAGATCTTTGTACACTAGAAGTTTCTCCCATGGATGGTCAGACATTAACTGATGGACTTCATGCTCATGGGATCAATATTCGTTATATTGGAAAAGTAAGCATGCTTACCGTTTATACAAATGATTATTAATGTTTGGATTAGTAATGTGAAATGGGAATGAAATCGATTGGCTAAAACGACAAGAGTCTTGACTTTTCTTGATTGGGTAACAAATATACATACCTCCTGTTTTCCTGAACACCTCTTGGATCGTCAAGTGGGGTATTTGAGGCAGGAGACTGAGGTTTAGAGAAAGTTGACTTGCTCTTGTTTGATTCTCTATTCAGGTGGCTGAAGGGACCAGACATATGCCTCATCTTTGGGATCTTTGTGTTAATGAGATTGCAGTGAGGGCTGCAAAACATTTGCTCAAGGTAAATTCTATGCTTATTGCTGCGGACTTGGATAAGAAACTCTTATTGAATATTGTTCTTATAATAAGTGAAATGGCTATGTAATTCAAATTTATGAATGTGCATAATCTTTTTAACCTAGATACAAGCTATGATAAGTAAAAGGTGCTTAATTCATGAAGTATTCTCTGTGTTATCTTGTGTAGAATGTGGATTTACCTTTCATATGAGTAATCAAGTCCCTTTTATCTGTGACGTATAGTGGGGAGGGATTTAGGACTTGTTTATTATTGACTCCTAATGAAGAAATATCATGATTAATTCGAACATAAGAAAGTTATTTATATGATTGATAAAGGGAAATCATAGAAACGCAAAGATTGATTTTAGGACATACAATAGGTCTGATTTCCTAAGTAACAGAGCATGTCATTTTCCACTGCACACTAGTATCCTGATTCCATTAAGAACACATATTGTTCATTCAATAGTGGTTTTTCTTTTAATGTCATTGCTATGTATATCTACTTATGTTATGTTGCAGTTGACATAAACTTAACTAGATTCTTTATCTATTTTGGAAGCAAATTCTTCTTTATTGCATACGAGCTAGCATGGGATGGTTTTTTTAATTGTTTGTTGTAGATCATGATGCTTCTGGTTGATGTGATTCTTATCTTGTTTTATTTGTTGATTTAAATTGTTGATCTTGTCTTGTTGACTAGCATGGGTGATTTCGTTGTTCCTTTGGGTACAATTGATGCTATTGGCAAGGTTCCGCATGTTGCTTCCATAATCCTTTTCACCCCACATGTTTTGTATCATATTGTTGGATCTTGGACTTCCAACACAACACATCTTTGGGACGCTCAAAATAAGCCATAAAACGTAGTATGTGGTTGTATTGTTGCGTGTCAAAACCTCTGTTCGGCATGACTCATGCCAGTAATGGCATCTTAGATGGTGGCTTTGCAAAAATTATTTAACTGGTAACCTACAAATATATTTTACAAAATACTGGAGCTTATCATTGTGCGATGTTGCAGGGCGTCCTGAGAGATACAGACGATCATGAACTTGGACCTTCAGTTGCACACTTTTTCAATTGTTTCTTTGGCGATTCTCAAGCAATGTCTGGAAAAATTAGTGGTGCAAATATTCCTCGTCGTTCTCACAAAAAGGTATTGAACTCGCTTGATAAAACTTATGCAAATACTACTGTAATTTGCTTGCAGGATATACTCCTCTGAGAATGTCTTTGTTCGACCTAGTTGCATCGAAATGCTTTTGGTAATTTAGCACACATTAATTTTATTTTATTATTTTTATTGTATAAAACAATGCTTTTGGTTTGTGTTTTATGTATTTTAGTAGTACAATTCCAAGAGCTTGGCTTCCTGAAAATGACTTCACGGGTTGTTAGATGTATAATTAAGATTTTATTAATGAAGTTTTCTTTTCTCCCTTCAACTCCTTTTCCCCCTTATTGTGGCTTTTGCTGGCTTGCAATCTTCCATTATTTTAATATTTATACTGTAAAAAAAATGTAGTTTCATTTGTTTTGTTGATGTTTCTCAGTGTATTTGTTTTTTTAAATCAAAGTAAAACCCTGTCTATGTTGCAGGAGCAGGGTGGACATCTAAAGTCTTCTAAGGGAAAGTACAGGCCAAGAAATGGATCATCTTCAAAAAAGAATTCATCTCTTTACACAGGGTTAAGCACCGAGGGATTATGGTCTGATATTTTGGATCTTGTACAAATAAAATATCAGGTATTAAGTGAAATAAATTATACTTTTTTTTATTATATTATATTGATGTTTAACCATTTATATACAAGGAATATTAGTGTTTGGGCACTTCCATTAATTTCATAAGGCTTTTTTGTGTAGTTTCATATGCCGGAGGATGCGAGAGTACGTGTGAAAAAAGTTTCAGTTATTCGTAACCTCTCCCAGAAGGTAAATTTTTGTAGATACTTTCTGTTAGATTGAGCCTTCAATCACAAATCTTGTTAGTTTTGATGTTTTCGTGGACATGTAAATGACATGGAATGATGATTATTAGTTTGGTTAACATTTTAAAACATTTCCTTTTAGTGGATTTGTCTTTTGATGTTGAAGATGCAGATCTAGGATGCATCCATGTGTTGATGTCTAATAATATACTTGATGATAATAAAGATCAAGGACAGGTCCTGTTGGTCGGCTTCGTACTCTTAACTCCCTAGGGTCGTGGTGAGGAAGGTTTTTAGGGTTCCACATTATCTCTAGGGGTATGGTGGGCCTACTACCTTGTCAGAATTTGATTATTGTTTTGAACTTGTAGTTGTAGATGACCATGATTGCTTCTTTCCTTCAATTTATGTAGGCTTGAATCTTTTCTTGTTTTTCTTGATGTGAAGAATGCCCTGTAATTGAGGATGAATTAATGAAGGGGGATTTTGTAATCTCATAGAAATTAGTAGAATAGGTGTTATGATTTATTATTGCTTCTTGAATGCTATGAGTTAAATCTACTTGTATTCGTGGAGTTCAGATCAAGTATTTTGTTGATTTTGATGGTTGTGATTGATCCAATTTTTATCAACTTTTGAAATTTTTGAAATTTGTTTGTTGGAGTTTTATGCAACACATTAAATTTATCTTATTTGCTTTGGCATGACAAATTCGGGAATTTGGCTATGGTCTGCAGACGCAATGAGATCATCGTGTGAATGAACTTGATTGCTTTTGTATGCACAAATATGATTATTACATGAGATCTTGTTCAAAGGAGCAGTCTTTGCTACTCAACAGGTGTCAATTGTGAAATTTGTTGAGAACAACATGATTGTTTGGGAAGTTGAGGATTGATGTGATTTGTCAAGGATATGATTATTTTGATTAAACATGATTGCCATTAGGATTAGAATTATAGTTAAGAACACTTGTTTTGCTTGCCAACACTTCTATCTGTCCTATGTACATGATACACTTATTTCCTTGGGGCTTTGTGGGATTGACATTTTGAATATTTTTGGACTTATATCCTCTCTGTTTTAATTTGTTTATTATTCCAGTGCTGTCTTTCTATTGTTTCTAGTAATGCATAATTATTAATGGTCAAACACATGTCTTATAATTCAATTTTGCCGGTGTCTATAAGTAGGAAGTAACTAATTAGGCTTGTACTAGGAAACATAATTTATGCGAGCTACTTGGTGTGTGCTTCATTGTATGGCTTAGAGTTACCAGCCTTTAGGATGGCATATGGTTTTATTCTATTTTGTTTATTGCATAATGACCTTTATGTAGACTTTATTCACATTGATTGCTGTTTGATATATCTGATTTTACTGGCAGGTTGGGATAACTCTTGCAGCTCGTAAATATGATCTCAGTGATGAAAGACCTTTCCAAATATCAGACATCTTGAATCTCTCGCCTGTTGTGAAACATTCAATTCCTGTATGCTCAGAAGCTAGGGATCTTGTTGAGTCTGGGAAGGTTCAGTTAGCCGAAGTATGCTAAATCTCCCTTTTTTACTTGCATTTAAATACTGATTGTATATTTTAATGGTTGATTTCCTTGATCCCTTCCTAATTGTGTTTGCTCTTTTGCTGATGTTCCGTTATCATTAAGAAATATATATAGATTGAGATTTATCACATATTTTTAAGAGAACATTATAGGTTTTGCTTCTCATAGTATTTGTGTAATATTCAAATTCCTTCAGCTTAGGAACTATAACAAACAAAAGAAAATGATCCAAAGTTGATAAAATTCATTTAATATTGGTGATGCCCTTATATTTAGTGATTTGCCACCATATTCCAATTGCAAGTTCTCTGATCGAGTCAAGAGAGTTACATCTTTTATAGCCAGGCTCGAGAAAGTTGAGAAAATGTTGAAGTTATAGTAGCAAGTAGGATGGGAGTGTGATAGTGTTGGACTAGGGGGTATTGTCCCAGATGTGACTCACATGACAAAAGATCGCTTGCTCACATAGAAAGAAGCTTGTGTGCTCTTTATGCCAATATTATATATAAACCTATGTTTCTTAATAAGAGAGTTGTTTTGTGGGGATTGGCATTAGACAGGATCAACACAATTAATTTGCTACAGGGGGAAAGTCTAGAAGATTATTTTTTACTGAATATTTGGGTACTTTGTGAAGTCTGGTGTAATTTGATCGTGTAATTCTTTGCTCTTTGGTGGCAGTTATTTTGTTAGCAGAAAAATGAATATTATATGTTGATTTTGTTGACTTGTATTATGGTGATATTTCTTGATGCATCTGGATAGAAATAACTCATGATCTTTCTGCTGTACTACATTGATGGTATGATGTGTTGAGTTATGATGTTTATTTGAGACTACTACGGCTGAACTTACAATGGACTTCTTTCTTTTTGTTTTTGGGAGAGGGAGGAATTTTGTGTTTTTCATTGGGATCAGTTTGTCATGTCCTGTATTCCGTCTTTCCCCATATTATTGCTACAACACACAAATGCACAATTATTAAGAAAATGGTGGGGACATTAAAATTGTGTGCATAAGATTAAAAGGGAGAGAAATTAAGAGAAAATGGCGAGGACATTACCCAAGCTGTAAATTTCAAAATGTAAAGGGACGGACAAAAATGTAAATGATGGTATACTATTGGGGACAAAGGGAAAATTCATTTTTGTTCGTTTCTTTTAGAGAAAAATAATGCATGAAATTATTGATGAATATTCCTATTTTTAAGAGCTACATTATTCTATAACTTCATTGCTATTTTATACTTGTGGAAGACTGTTTAGTTATGATGTTGATTGTGTTGCACTGGTGTGGACATACACATATATTCAAGTAGCATATGCCTAGTTTCATGCTGCTTCCATGGTGTACTTGATAATGTGGGTGTATAAGTATGCTTAGTGATTTGTTTGATAATCTTACTCTTTAGGGAATGCTTGGTGAGGCATATACATCGTTTTCAGAGGCATTTTCTATATTGCAGCAGGTATGAACATCTTTGTGTTACTTGTGTAGTCTTCTTTCTGAGATTGTTACTGTTCTTTTGAGTCAGACTCTGAAAATCCAGTCTACATATTTTGCTTTGGTAATTTTAGGTAACTGGTCCAATGCATAGAGAGGTTGCTAACTGTTGTAGGTATGTTAAATATCTCATTTTATTAGTTGTATTTTCTTCCTTTTCTTTTTTTTTTTTTTTGTCTTCTAATGTTTGCAGACATCCTTTCCGTGATTTTAATTTAATGATGCAAATGTATAATTTGTCTAAAATCTTGGTTTAATTATGATGTTGTGAACTTAGCAATCACTTTAGTATATGAACAATTACAGTGAATAATACAAACTTTTATTGATTTCTTAATATCAACTTTTGATTAACCATAACTAATTTCAACTTGGAGAGGTTGTTGCTTTGAATTACCAACTTTTGTTATAAAGTTGCTTATCGACAAAAAAACAACGGTAACTTAATGGTAAAACAAAAGTTATATTATTTTTGGAAAACACCCCGTAAGTTAATATTATTCATGATTAATTGAAAGTTGGTGTTATTGTAGAAAAATCAACGAAAGTGTGTATTATTCACGATACCATTTCCTTTAGTCTACTCAAATGGTTTTAATTAGTCTATGGATTTAACAAGAAAATACAATTGTTAATGTAATAGCTACTTTTGTGATTTTTAGAGGTTGCCCTCTTATTATAAGATTGATTATTAGATACTTTGTGTTAATTTTTTGGGTGCAACTCTTAGTGTGAATAGTGTGCCTAAGGCACTTGATATGTTTGTCATATTAAGGATCAAAGAAATCGGCAAATCGCTTCAACTAGATGCTTCAAATACCTTGGGTCCATAGTAGAGACATCCAACAAGATGTGACTTATAGAATAAAGTGTTGATGGCAAAAATAGAGAGAAGCTATTGTAATATTATGTGATCGAGTTGTGTCCTTAAAGTTATAACGTAACTTTTATTAAACGAACATTTGACCATTGCTATTATATGGATTAGAATGTTGGACTTTAAGAAAATATCATAGTAGAAAAATGAGAATAGTGTAAATTTGAATGTTTCGATGTATAAGTGTGCGTACCTTGAAGGATAGAATTTGAAACGAAGATATAAGAAAGAGTTTAGGAGTGGCACATATTAAGGAAAAAACTGAAATTATAATCGTTTAAAATGATTTGGGGATGTGCAAAGACATGTTATTAACAAACTCGTGTGGACACTAGAAAACTAGAGCTGAGGATACTTTAATAGAGGACAAGGAAGACTGAAGATGACTTGGAGGACATGAGTAGAAAAAAAATTGACAAGACTTATTATTTAAGATAGTAGAAAATCTGAATGATGGGAGAAGAAAATCCATATGGATGACCTAGACTTTAACATCCCTACATTGGACAAAACCCTTAATTGCAAATTTAATGTTATGGGAACGTTTTAGCTGACCGGATGTGATAAGGGACGCCAACAAGTCATATTATGTGCTATTTGGCATAACACTCAAAATTCATACTCAAGTGAATTCGCGTTTGAGCTTTATTTCTTGTCAAACCCGATAAGGCAAGCTTAATTTAATTATCCAACCCGATAAGGCAAAATGCATCGAGGCACTCACCTTTTGTAGTGGGCTTTGCCTCACTTAGCCGAGGCGTTTCTAGCAATTGTATAAGACACAAAGCGAGGCAAACTTTTTTAAACTAAGCCTCAATGCCACTAAATGGCTTCCAACGTCTTGTGATAAACAAAGAATGTTCATAATCAACAGTTGTGCGTAACTTACTAGCAGCGGGAGCGCTTGCAGGGCGGCTATGTAGCAAGAGCTACATGAACGACGGCTCAAGGCCTGATTTTTAAGAGCCCAAGTTTTTAATATATACACTTTTTTGATTCATTGAAACATTATTTTGATTTAAAAGAGCTATACACGTAAGTTATTATATGATTCATGTCAATAATTTGTAATATCTTTTTATGGTTACCCGGTCTATTTGGTATTTTAAGTTTTTGAGAAAATCATTGAATTAAGGTATAAAATTATTGTTAATTTGTTGTTTTTCATTGTTTAATTGGGTTAAATAAGCAAATTATTATCTTGTTTAATCGGAAAGAATTAGTATATTTCAATGATTTTAAAAAATGAAACATACACATTTGTATTGGTGAAAGATAATTTTGCTATTTGAACTATTTCATTATATTTGAACCTGCCAAGTGTGCCTACTAAATCATATTATCAACATTAGAAGGAATTAAGTAATGAAGAAATTAAAATTGTTGATTGAAAATATGTAGATTTTCGAGTCATGTATAAGCCATTTGTTCAACTAATAATATCTTCAAAATTTTGCATTCACATTTAGTGTCACTACTTTACTTCATTTTCTGATTGAGAAATTGCATGATATTTACAGAAGATGAGCAAGAAATTATAAGATTTAATAAATTTGTGTGAGAGCGAGCATGTGAGGATTAGGATTGATAAGAAAGATGAAGAACACAAGGAGGATACTATAGGATTGAGAAAATGGAAACCAATGAGCCAGGAGAGCATTAATAGAAAAGTAGAAAAGTGGTGTGCAATACTCAATTGTAGTATTATTTAGTTATTTCTTTATTGTATCGAAAAATTGTTAAATTGAGATTGTAACTATAATTAAAAGCAGAGCCTTAGTTTACTCTAGAGAAAAAAAGGCAGAGCCTTAGTCCCCTTTTTATAATCTTTAATTTCACAATCAAACAAGTTAAAATTTGACCATTGCTAGTTCTAAACATATAACTATGTGTTTATAAAAGTTACTTTTATGAAAATATTTATCAATGTAAATTAGTCAATGATAATTAAATCACATAATTCATATTATATTTTATAAATATAATAGTCAAATTTTAACTCGCTTGACTATAAAAGTAAAGATACAACAAAAAAGAGGAAATATTTATATATTGTTGTATAGTGGTGTAATGATCTACTTTTATCGGGGTTTTTTTTTCATGGAGAGCTTCCGTTGAATTCTTTTACATAGTAGACAAAAAATTAAACGATTATAAAGTGCTTAAAAGAACATCAAGTTTTACTTTAATTGTATAAGTTAATGCTGTGTAGTATGTTAATTTCTATGTAAAGTTTCGTTTTAGTATATACATTATCTTATGGTTAATAGATGTATTTATTAAATTTTTCATGAATTAAAAATTTCTTTATTAACTCTGACCCCTCTGTAATTTTATTCAAGTTTCGCCACTGACCAACACTATCCACTACACAGAGTACACACATAAATATTAATTGTATGTGAAAACAATATTCAGTTACATTCCAAAGGACTAGAACCAATGAACTCTGAATTTTTGGCTCCATTGAAATGGTCTTTGAATTCATAATCCTGAAAACTAGGAGAAAAAATTTAGACTTAAAGGTACACCTACCCCTTTGCCTTCCACCTTTATTGCTTAGGCTCTATGGACTTTTCATGTCGATGTGCCCTGCTCCTTTAGAACTAAGCTGTTACATATGGAGGAAGAGTTTTAAGTGCTATAAGGCTAAACCTCGTCTTTCTCCGAAAATACTCATGTGGCATTTGCCTCTACTTTCAAATACCGTTCTGTGTTTTTTTATTAACTTTTTGTGTCCTGATTTTTGCTACATTGTTATCTGGTAGTTCTTTTTATTATGTTTGCTTGGGTGTTAGTGGGAAAATGTGAGTCCATAATTAGAAATGTGGCAAGATGAGTGAGACAACAAAAATTGGAAAAACAAATTGAGAGGGATAGCGGGATTATATACTTAACATATTAGTTGCCTTACATTCGATCGGAGCTGTCTATGAATTTATGATAGGGCATATATCATGAATTATTAGCTGTTGCCACTGCAGTATTGTGAATATTCAAATCAAAAATATTCATTTAGGTACCTTGCCATGGTGCTTTATCATGCTGGGGATATGGCTGGAGCAATTATGCAGCAACATAAAGAACTGATTATCAATGAGCGTTGCCTTGGTTTAGATCACCCTGATACTGCACACAGGTATCTGTTCTGCCCCGTGTTTGTCGTACCTGGTTCAGTGCTATTGTCTAAAAAGCTGTTTCAATATTTGTTACTAGTCATCTCATCTACACGCTCTTGTCTTGCTTGGGTTTGACAGTTATGGAAACATGGCTCTATTCTATCATGGACTTAATCAAACTGAACTTGCATTACGTCACATGTCAAGGGCATTGCTCCTACTGAGCTTGTCTTCTGGATCTGAACATCCTGATGTTGCTGCAACTTTTATAAATGTTGCGATGATGTATCAAGATATTGGAAAAATGGACACAGCTCTTCGGTACCTGCAGGAAGCTTTGAAGAAGAACGAGAGACTTCTAGGCGAAGAGCATATCCAAACTGCTGTCTGTTATCACGCTCTTGCTATTGCTTTTAATTGTATGGGTGCCTACAAACTTTCGCACCAGGTATGCTTGATGTTGATTTCACATCGGAGTTGCGCTTTAAATATTTATTTTCTCCTGAATTTGTTTCATAACTTGTCATAAGATTGACGAAAAGAGAGTCTGTTTTGTGTCAGCATGAAAAGAAAACTTATGAAATACTTGTCAAACAACTTGGGGAAGAGGATTCAAGGACTCGTGACTCACAAAACTGGATGAAGACATTCAAGATGCGTGAGCTTCAGGTATGTTATTATGGAAGGATCTTTTCAGTTTTCGAGCTTGACTCCATGACTTATCTTTTTTTTGGTTATATTTTTGATGTTTTCTGACAGATGAATGCCCAGAAACAGAAGGGGCAAACGATTGATGCAACCGCTGCTAAAAAAGCTGTGGATTTATTGAAGGTAAATTAAATGATTTGAGTATATATGCTCATTGTGGTATACCATTCTATTCTTAGTATTTAGTTTGGTGAGTGAATATCTCTAAAATTTTGTTGCCATTTTGATATGTCATTTAATTGTGACTATTAGGGAAGATGTCAGTGTGGCTTTTTATGTAATCTTCATAAATCATTAGTTTCGATAGAAGTAGATAAAAAGTTTTCTATCAAAAACCAACCTTACTTCAGAGATCTTTTACCTTTAAAAGTTTCATGTAAATAACAGCCCTAGAGTGTGTTTGGCAAGTAGGATGCAAATTGTAAGACTTTCAATTGAGACTTGAGATGAGATTTTAGGGCTCAGAAATAAGTCCCACCCCTTGTTTGTTATGTTAGATGGTTAGTTGAGATTTTGGGGTAAATGTGTCAATCTGAAATACCGCTCCCCCTAAGGACATCTCTCTTGGGGACTTTGATGAAATATAAGTCCCTTTCCCTATATCCCTCCCTTGTAAACAAACAAGGACCTGAGACTTTCTATTGATAAAAATCCAATATTGTGAGACTTTTAATTAAGAGTTGAGATGAGACTTTGGGGCTAGAAACAAGTCCCTTCCCTTGTTTGTTATGTTAGACTTTTAGTTGAGATTTTGGGGTAAAAGTATCAATCTTAACTATCTCTAAAAGTCTCAACCCTTGTATAGGACATTTTCTTGGGGACTTTAATGAAATTTAATTCCCTTTTTCTATTTCCCTCCCTTGTAAATAAATAAGGACTCAAGAGTCAAGACTGTCTTTTGATAAATTTATATTCCCTTACCCAATTCCCCTCTAAACAAACACCCCCTTAAGTCTTTAATTGTATATTGAAGGTTTCCCTTGATCCCAATTACCTTCAACCGAACCCTGCTCCCTTTTTCTATTTTTGAATTTCCCTCATCATCCTCTTACCACCTGACAACCATCACTACCCCACTTATAACCTCTCTGTCTACTATCCTGGAAATCTCTCTTCACCTTCCAATGCTTCCTTCAGGGTTCAATGTGAGTTATTTCTGACAAGTGCTTTGATCTGCTTTCATTATTAAGAACACAACTAAAGGTGTTGTTATTTTTCACTCATCAACAACAAAAAAAGCCATGACCCCAATGTCAAATGGTTCTTGTCTAGGTAGGGTCCTTGATACATGATTAGGAAAGGGAATGTATATTTGATCGATCTAGGAGGTATGAGGTGTGCGGCGTATTGAATTAAGTGCATTTGGAGGCAATAGATGTAGCAATATTGGTACGTTACAAACAGCCAAAAAGGATAAAGACGGAGGAACTACGTACTTTTTATCTTTGCTATTCAAGAGGTAATTATTGTAGGATCACAAAAGGGAAACCACTGAGAAAAGCCTATGCCATTAGCGATTGTTAAATATTGTTTTTCAAAGATGTGAGAGTGAAGGTGGCAGTACAGGATGATGATCAGGGGATTCAAGGGATCCAGAAAGCAGCCAGCTGGTGGACAGGGTGGGTTGTGTACAATAAAAGATTTTACTTAAAGGTGTTCATTTTAAGTTATATTTATTAGGGCTGGTTTTAAACTCTTTCAACCTTAATCATATAAATTCAGAGATTTTGCTTGTTAAGGGTCTTTGAGAAATATCCTTTTCTTCTGAAGATACTAATATTTTTTTTTATGTCTGTCTGGAGCCTACTTAATGTTTACGATGTGACATAAGTGTATTATTTATTGTAATATGGTACAGGGCTTGCAAGCAGCAGCAGCAGCTGGAGGATCTCGGAGTACAGCTGCTTCTATGAACAAATCTTTAAATGCAGCTATGATTGGGGAGGCTGTTCCTCGGGGAAGGGGTGTTGATGAAAGAGCAGCCCGTGCTGTAGCTGCTGTTAGGAAAAAGGCAGATGCTAAGAGACAGTTAACACGTTCTCATATTGCTCCACCCCAACCTGTTACTCAACCCATGAATGCTAGAAATTCAGGGACGGTTTCTGAGCCAAAGGCTGAAAAGGAAGTGAGTGTTGATAGAAAGGAAGTGTCACATAACGATAACGATCTCACAAAAGAGGATTTTCCAGTAGAACAACAAAATCAAGCCCCGGTCGGTCTAATTACAGGCTTAGCTTCATTGGATTCCAAAAAACAGAAGGCAAAACCAAATGTTACGAGCTGAGTAATTGGCATTATTCTGATCGTATGATGTCTCACTTCAAATATTGGTGGTACATTTTTTCTTTTTCAGATGATTAGGATGACATAATCAAGTCATGAGTTAATTAATTGTTTTCATATTTTTGTTTTTTTAATAGTTGTTGCTAGTGCTAGTTTTATGGCGATCAATTTTTGGTGGTATTTCCTTAATAAATTTGTGTTGGCATCATAGCCGTTTATTTTATGTTTTTTTTTTTTTCACATCATTTTGGTTTTTTTTTTTTTCACACGGGAAGAAGTGGCTTGTTGTCAAAGGAATGAGAATATTGTAATCTTTTAACTGTTAATTACGTACATTATTGATAAAAAAGCCCCGTGCAGAATTATTATTTGTGTAACATTAATGTTAAATGTTTGTAAAAGAAACCTGAAAAAAGAGTTATGAGAATGTTTGTAAATATTCTGTCAAGTTTACCAAGCACCGCAAGTTATAATGAACAAACAACAGCAACATTGGAGGCAATGAAAAATACATTCAATATGAGTGAGAGTGAAGAGGATGGATAAATGAGAAATAAGAAATGAGAGTGAAGATGGTAAGTGTGACGTTGATTTGGAGTAATAATGATACGGTAGCTTCACGTACAATAATAAACAGTACAATTTTACGGAGTAGAAGTTTTTTAAGGTTTGCTATCACTGACGTTTCTCAACACTACGCAATTACCATATAGAAGAATATACTTTTGTTTTTTTGATAAATGATCTTTATTATTTATTTATCATACCTTATTTGACTATATTTGTTTATCTCAAAGCCAAAAAAGTTAATTGTATTTGTTTTCTTCTATTTAGTAAATCTTTTAATAACGGTTGACATGCACTGAATTAGTAAATTTTTTTATCTATAATTTATTGTTAATTTATTATATTCTTATGATTTTTTATATTTGTATTTAAAGCAAAAAAAGTTGAACCAATAGTTTGAATCGGGTTCCATTTGTTGCTAGTGATTCTTTATGTTGATTATGGTATGAGTAAACAAACATGCAAATCGAAAACAAAAGGTCGATAATTCACTCATATTGTAGAAATATAATTATTTTTAAAAGGGTTACAACACACAATTTTGCTTAGGGATCCAATATAATTTAGTGCCTAGAGTTCACCTAAAAATACAACTTATGAACCACATTTCTTTACCAAATACAAAAATCTTCAACTTGTAGCAATTGAACACTTTCCATATTTGTATATTCTAATTCCATTAATGTGATTGTGCATACCTCGTTTCTATATTTGTATGGGGTAAAAATACAATTTAGAGGATCTGTCAGAATTAACCCCAATCTGACTGGGAACAAGAGGGCAAAATCTGGCAACCTTGGACTCCATCTGGGAACATCCCAAGGGGCAGCAATGACCTCTTCGAAACTAGCAATAGGGAGGTTCGTTGATTCTGATAAGTGTGACACTTGTATAAGTAATGATGATAATAAGAGGTAGCTTATTACTAGAGTAGGAGGCAATATCTGTAGAAAAGATAAGCAAAATATCTCTTATGGCTTACGGAAGCGACACGTGTAAAAGTGGAGAAAAAGTCTTGTGAAAGAGAACAACTTGCGCAAAAAAGGTTCTTTTGGAAGTACGTAAGAGGGATTCAGCACTGATGATTGTCTATAAATACAAGCATTCGACACTTCAAGTAAGGGACACAATAGATTACCGAAACACAAAAAGTATACTCATAACTAAGATCCATTGTAATGCGATACGAAAGTAATATAGTTTGTTGATTTTTAATTACATTTGACCACAAGTCCTATACGATTATCCGCCTGACAGCCACAATGCGTCTTGAGGGACTCGATAGGCAACTCTTTGAATCCAGTACTGACTTGAGTGTCGGAGAAGGATTCCGGGGAAGAGCCCCGGACCTTTTCTAACCTGTGGTGTGTTTTGTAGATCATCTTCCGTTCTCCTTCATAAAGATCTGGCAGCATAACTGGCAAGGGATTAAGCTCAAGGCCCCCACCAGCTTAATCACTCTGGTTACTCGCAAAATCAAGTGGTTAATCACATAATTAATTGTTCTCATTTTCGGACTGGAACAATTTGGCGCTAGAAGAAGGGCCTAGTTTCTTTCTTTACCAAAGTTACTGAAAGAATTTTCTAAAAGAAGAGAATGACGAATCCGCAGAGCCAACGTTCCAATTCATCTAGAAACACGCGAAGGAGAAACTCTAAGAATATAGTGCAAGAGATGGTTGACGAAAGGCGTTTCCTAAGGCAAGCCCTGAGTAACCAAGGAGAAAGGCTTGAAGCTAAGACACAAGGAGCACGAGCCCAGTTCACTTTACCAGAGAACACAATTTCGCAGCTAGCCGGGGCCATAGCCATGGCCATGAAGAACGATGGGGACGTTGCTCGAAATCGCAAAGAGCAAGGTCCGTGGAACTCAAGCTAAGAGGAGGGAGACGAGTCTTATATTCCTCCCTCTCCTCGACAACATGAACGGAAAAGTTCAGCACAGCCAGAGCAGGAGGGGTCGAGGCCGAGGGAAGAAGGGTCGGCACCCAACAGATATGCTGGGTACCGAATGCCTTCTGTCCCGGGGTCATCCTCCTAGTAAGGAACACACATCAAAAAGGGCTGGACGGAAACAACGTACTATCAGACAGACTCCCAGACGAGAGAGTCGGTCAGCTCGACAAGAATCCCAACGAAAAGCAGATTGGGTAGGAAACCTTCATTCCTAATCTCGAGAATACCCGAAGGCATTGAGGAGTCAAAAGGCTAAACTAAAAACCTTATACAAGGAACACGATCAACGAGAAATGGGGAGTCGTATGTAAAACCCCCCCTCCCCCCCAGAAAACTTCAGAAAAACAGAGGATCAGGCTATTTAGAAAAACCCCCTTCTGCCCTGAGATAACTGCCTCGCCAGTCAAGAGAGCAAAGTTTCCTGCCCATCTGATCTATAAGGGTGAGACGTGTCCAAATGTTCATCTGACAGCATTCAACAACGAAATAGACATGGATAGTCACACTGATGCCAGCTGGTGCAAAAACTTCATACTGACGCTGACAGGCACAGCACAAATATGGGTACAGAGCCTTCCTGAAGGATCGATATCATCATTCGACGAGTTGGCTGAAAAATTCAAAAGCCACTTTTCATCCAGAACTACCAGAACGAAACAGTCCATAGAGATGATGAACATTCGTCAAGGGAGGGACGAGTCCTTGCGAAGCTACATTTCTCGATTTGATAAGGAAAGTCTGCAGGTACTGAATCCGGAGGAGAACCTCTTAACCTTCGCCTTTCGACAGGGCCTGAATTCTGAGAGGCCCGAGAGCGAAACCCTGAAGTGCAACAACCAATGGTCTTATCTGAAAACAATGAATGAGATCAGATAGTATGCAAAATGCCACGTTGATGTGGATGATTTCAAATCCATCACATGCAACATGGAGAAGAAAAAGGTCCCAGAAAAAAGTGGTAAGAAATCCGCTGATAGGTTAGAGAAGGGGAAGAAGTTGGTGAAAAGAGAAGATTACGGTGTCCCGGGGCTCCCGGAGTATGAAGCTTATACTCCTTTGAGCGAGCCAAGGGCTAAAATCTACTATCTGCACCAGCAGGATCTCAAGTGGCAGAAGCCAGTCCAAGGGCAATCGATAGGGAAAAATCCGAAAGAATTTTGCCAGTTCCACGATGGTCCAGGTCATTGGACAAAGCACTGCCGATCTTTGAAAAACAACATTGAAGATTTGATCCAGAGGGGTTACTTCCAGCAGTACAAAAAGGAGTGTCACCCCACAAAAAGGCTTAATAGAAATTTATCTGGACGGACAGGGGGTGAAGACCACCAGAACCCCAAGAGAAGAAAGGAGATCCTCATGATATACCAGGAAAGAGGTGTACCAGAAGCTAAGGCGCACTTAAAAGCAGAAAAAGCACCTCAATGTGAGATGATGGAAGTAATTGAGCAGACAGACCCACCATACCTGCCAGATATGACCTTTACTAGGGAGGATTGCAGGGGGGTCTCCTATCCTCACTCTGATCCCCTGGTGATGGCCGTTGATATCGCAGAACAAACCATGCACCGAGTGTTCCTGGATAGCGGAGCCGAAATCAACGTCATCTACAAGTCGTGTTGGGACCAGATGGACGTAGATAAAAGCCAGCTGAAAAGTTCTAGCAACCCTATTGTTGGATTTTCTGGTGAATCCGTGTTAGCCGAAGGAAAGGTCACGTTGCCGATCACAATCACTGACAAGCAAGGGGTAAACATCATTGTTGCCCAGGAATTCTACGTCATCGATGCTCCAACAAGGTACAACTGTATCCTCGGAAGAAAGTTCATAGTGGCTGTCACCGGCATTCCTTCTACACATCATCAAACCCTCCTTTTCGTAGGGAGAGATGGGAGAGTAGGAAAAGCCAGGGGCAACCAAAGAATGGCGAGGACCTGCAACTTTGTAAGCCAACCCGACACCAAGTCCGGAAAGAAAAAAATCCCGGAAGACAACACAGAAACATAGGAAAATTCCAAGAAAGGAGGAATCCACCAGGCTGAGAATAAGAAAGAAAAGTTGGCGGGTCCTTTATCTGGCCCGAAGGCACAAAACATGATCGAGATCGATCCCCGCCCTTCAGATGAGGAGGGCCCTCACAAGAATGCTCCCCAGATTGAGGTCGACCACCAAGAGATAGAGGAAGTCACTTTAGTTGAAGGGATTGATAAAACAGTAAGGATTGGGAAGAATCTGGATCCCCAAACTCGCCTCCAGCTGATAGAATTTCTACAACACAATGCTGATCTCTTTGCCTACTCCGCAGCAGACATGCCTGGCATTGATCCCGAAGTAGCAACACATAAGATCGATGTCTATGACGGGGTCAAGCCAGTAAAAAAAAAAGAGAAGAAACTTTGGATGCAGGGTTCATAGAAGAATGCCTCTACCCCGACTAGTTAGCCAATGTTGTTCTGGTCAAGAAAGCTCAACCTGAAAGTGGAGGATGTGTATTGACTTCACTAGTTTAAACAAATGTTGTCCTAAAGATTGTTATTCTTTACCTAGGATAGACTAGTTAGTTGATTCGACTGCCGGATATGCATTGTTATCATGTATGGATGCCTTCTCAGGCTATCATCAAATATATATGAACCCTGCCGACAAGAAGAAAACAACCTTCTTGTGCTCAGCAGGGGTGTTCAATCACAAGATGATGCCATTTAGTCTGAAAAATGCTGGGGCAACCTACCAGAGGGTGATGGATAGAATCTTTAAGAACCAAAGAGGTAAAAATTTGGAGGTCTATGTGGATGATTCCATTGTCAAAAGCAAAATAGAAAAAGACATGGTAAATGATCTGCATGAGACTTTCAACAACATGAGGCAGTACAAGATGAGACTCAATCCCACAAAGTGTGTGTTTGGCATCAGGTCTGGGAAGTTCTTAGGGTTCTTAGTCAGTGAAAGAGGGATTGATGCCAACCCTGATAAGATCCAGGCAGTCGTAGACCTAAGAGAGCCTACCAACAAACGAGAGGTTATGAAGGTAACAGGGAGGATGACAGCCTTGTCCAGATTCATTTCGAAAGCAGCAGAACGTGTCATGCCCTTCTCCAACGTATTGGAAGGTAACAAAGATTTCAAGTGGGGAGAAGAACAGAAAAAAACGTTCGAAGAGTTGAAAGAGCCCCTGCATGGATTGCCGACATTGGCCAGGCCTGTTACTGGGGAAACACTGTACCTCTATACGTCCGCAACTCAGTGGATGGTAAGTGCCGTGTTAATCAGGGAAGAAAATAAGACGCAGTATCCCATTTACTTCGTCAGTAAAGTGCTTCTGGAAGCAGAAACTAGATATCCTTTGATCGAGAAAGCAGCCTATGCGGTCATCACAGCTGCCCGAAAGTTGAGACCTTACTTTGATGCCCATATAGTAGTGGTCTTGACTGACTTGCCACTAGAGAAAAGTCTCACAAAGATCGAGAGATCAGGAAGGTTGGCCAAGTGGGCAGTTGAATTAAACGACCTGGGAGTGCAGTTCGAGCCCAGGATAGCAATAAAAGGCCAAGCCCTAGCAGACCTATTCGCCGAATGGGCCCCGAAGGACGATAGCGAAGAACCGATCTGGCAACTTCTCATAGATGGATCATCCAGAATGATCGGAGCAGGCGCGGGTTTAGTGCTGATTCCCCCAGAAGGAAAGGTCATTGAGTATGCGTTAAAGTTTCAATTCAAAGCGACGAACAATGAGGCGGAGTACGAGGCCGTAATAGTAGGGCTTCAGCTGTGCAAAGCCCTGGAGGCCCGCAAAGTGAGCCTCAAGACCGATTCTCAACTCGTAAATCAGATTAAGGGGGAATACGAAGCCAGAGACGCCAATATGCAAAAATACCTGAAAAAAGTCCAAGAAATTGATCTTCTGGTTTGAAATGATACACGTCGAAAGATTGCCTACATCACAGAACGAACAGGCAGACGCGCTCTCCAAGCTAGGGAGTTCAAGCGTGCAGAACCTGAAGAGATTAGTTTTGGTGGAAGTAAAGCCAGTCAGTTCTATCCACGAGGACGCCACGTCTGTGTTCCAGTTGGAAGGTCAAGACCTCCCAGATTGGATGAAAAACATCATCCGATATAAAGTGGAGGGCAAGATGCCAGACGACCCTGTCCTCGCCAGAAAAATAAAAGCAAAGTCACCCCAATTCTGTATGGTAGGGGATGAGCTGTACAAGATATCAAAGGGAGGCCCGCTACTAAAGTGTGTCACACCATCGGAGGCGGAATACATCCTGAAGGAAATACACATGGGTTGCTGCGGACATCATCTGGGAGGTCGGGCACTGGCGCATAAGGCCTTCATAATAGGCTACTATTGGCTTACCGCAGCGAAAGACGCCAAAAATATGGTCAGGAGGTGCGTAAAATGCCAAAAGTTCGCGCCTAATATCGTCCAACCTGCCCCGGAGATGAAATACATTCATAACCTAGTCCCCTTCGCACAATGGGGGATATATCTTCTGGTGCCATTCAAATTGGCGGCCGGGGATAAGAAATTCTTGATCGTCGCCACAGACTATTTCATGAAGTGGATAGAGGCGGAATCCCTAGCAATAATTACTTCCAAGAAGGTTGAGAAATTCATCTGGCAAAACATTATCACTCGGTTTGGGCTACTTAGAGTCTTAACAGTCGATAATGGAACACAGTTTGATTGTGCAACACTGAGGAAGTACCTGGAAGATTTCTAGATTGCCGTGGCATATTCCTCAGTGTGCAATCCCCAGTGCAATGGACAAGCCGAGGCTGCCAACAAACAAATCCTACGTGGCCTCCAGAAAAAGTTAGAGGAAGCAAAAGTCCAATGGGTCGATGAAATCTATGATGTCCTGTGGTCCCTCAGGACAACTGTCAAGGAAGCCACTGGCCAGACTCCTTTCAAACTTGTGTACTGGTCCGAAGCCCTTCTACCCGTCGAAATCGGAGTCCCCACGGCCAGAACGAAGTTCTTAAGTCCCGGGGAGAACCAAGAATCACGATTGCTAGACCTAGAACTGATAGAAGAGGTCAGGGAAGGTGCGGACTTGAAAATGGCAGCATAACAAAAGAAATCGCTAGATTCTACAACAGAAAGGTGAAAGACGGACATTCCGAATTGGGGACCTAGTGCTCAGAAATGCCAAAGCAACTCCGAAACACGAACACGGAAACCTGTCTGAGAAATAGGAAGGTCCCTACATCATCTCTGGAGATTGTGGCAATACCACTTACTAGTTGAGGACAACTGACGGAAGTCACCTCAAGCACAAGTGGAACGCCAGAATGCTCAAAAGATACTATGTGTAAAGAATAAGTTTATGTAATTTCGTCCTGCTATAAAGTAAATACACTTACATTACATACTGATTTTCTTGAAAGTTGAGAAGGTTGACTAGAGAAACGTCATAATCTTGAGACGATCAGTCAAGCCCTAGAAAGGCAAGTGGTCTAGAGAATCCTTAAGCATGATTATGACACTTGTAAATCTGGCTAGTGGGAAAGCCCTGAGCCTAAAAAGCTAAGGAGCCCAGCTGAGCCTGTGGGAAAGCCATGGCCCTGAAAAGCTAAGGAGCCTAGCCAATTGAGAAGGAACCCTGGCCCCGAGGAGCCAAGGAGCCTAGCGAGAAAGAAAGTGGTAACCAGAACCAACAACCCAGAAAGAAAGAGAAACATGTGCAAGATATGCTAAAGTACTATCATGAATGAAATTACTTCAGAATTTGGGGGGGGGGGGGGGGGGGGGGGTGCATAGGGACAGGGGATAATGAAGGAACATCAATTCACCCCTACCTCTAAACCACCATTAAACCCGCTTAAAAACACATTTCTGAGAAGAAAAGCAGATCACAATTGCAAAAAGCCAACAAAAGCTTTACCTAGTAATAAGAAACAGAGTTTGTTGGTACAAGTAGGCAAGTACAAAAGATCATGAAGTTACAAACTATACAAACAAAAAATAGTCAGGAAGATCTACAAAAATATACATATACAAGTGACAGCAAATTCTAAGATTGTTCTGAAGGCTGAACCCCGGAGCCTGACACATCCTTTGAGCCAGAAGCTTCAGCAGAAGGAACCGCAGGACCGGTAGCTGGAGTTGAGTCCTTCGAGGGGACTGAAGCAGGGGTAGGACCGCCGGAACTCTGACCAGTGGCTGCAAGGTATTGAGCTTTCAGAGATGACAAAGTGGGAGAGATCGGAGCCTGAGGATCGAGGAAAGGAATAATCTTTGAAAAATCCAAGTCAGGATAGGTAGAAAAGACAGCATTCATGGAAAACCATAAAGTGTTATCCTTAGTCCTGGCCCTATCAGCAGCAACTCGCTCCAGGAACTGATTCTGAAAGAGAGAAGTTACCCGCTTGTTCTCATCCTTGATACTCCTCTTCTCAGCCTCAAGAATATTGACCTACTCCAGTAATTGGTCACGCTCAACCTTAAACCTGACACGCTCGCCCTCCGATATTTGTAGGGCCTCGTTCTGCGTCTTCATAACCCCCTTGGTAATGTCGAATTGAGTCTGAAGATCCGACATCTTCTCCTGTTGCGCAGCGAGCTCATGCATAGACTTCTCTTCCTTCTCGGCATACTCTTGCTGCATTTGGGATAGGGTATCCTGTACCCTCTTCATCTCAACCTGAAGACCGTTGTACTCGACCACCCCGTCAACAAGTTTCTTCTGAAGATCAGCTATGTCAGCATATTGCTTATTATGGTCCTCCAGAAGCTGGTTATACTTGTCCGTAAGGGTGACATGGTCGTTTCGGAGACTGGCAAGTAGCTCCTCGGAGGAACGACACCTGGCTTCAAAATTCGCAGCCTCTTTCTGACAGGCAGACAAGGATGCCTCTAACTCCACACATCTGGCCCGTAAGATTTCCGGTTCCTGGCACCTGGCCTGGAGCATGCTGATTTTAGAATCTTGGGCCTGGATCCTTTGTTGAAAACGATTGAAATGAGTATCATACGTCCTCGTCAATAAGTTTCTCAGATCGAAGAACGCAAAAAGGAAAAAAGGGATAAAAAGACCAAGCCAGACAGAGCTGAAAGAGCCAGAAACAAAACTTTTAAGTACCTCTCTGAACATTTGAGGAGGTCCGGCCACAATTCTGTTGACGTGATTCATCAGATCCATAGAGCTGGAGTGTTGGCAAGTCATTCCGTCATCCGTCCGCTGCCTGAGAGGTCGAGGAGCTTCTAAAGAAGGATTCTCTGCTGGCCTTTTCTGGGAAGTCGGAGACTCTAGAAAAGAGAAGCAATGTCACGAATAATATATCTAACATAAATATCTATGGGTAAAGCAATTACCTTCTGGGGGTCGCATCACAGCAGTAGGGGAACTGACGGCACCTAGGAGTTGACCTGGAACATCAGGAGCCCCAAGACCAGCCCCAACAGCCTCTGAAACGGGCAAACCCAGACTTCTAGTTACTGCTGCCGCTGTTTTGACAATTGAAACCGCTTCAAAGATAGTGTTAATTCCTGGCTCAACGACAAGAATACCGCTGGTCTGAGGTCCCTCCTGGGGGGCAGACGTAGGGACTTGACCTTCGGTCACCTCCATGGGAGTAGTAGAGGTGTCAACCTCAAGAGAAGGCCGAACGACGGGAAAAGTGATTTCCTCCCTGAGAGACTTATTTACCTCTTTGTCCTTCCCAACGGAAATCTTAAGGGAAGGTAACTCAGCAGCTGCACAAGCACAACGCCAGTTTAAATAATGATAATCATAGGAAGACAATTGAGAACAGGCAAGAAAGGCAGACAGGGTTACCCATACCCTCTGCAGGGACAGCGAAACGATCCAACATGCTATCCTCAAGATTGGGAAAAGGTGTGTAGCACTCAAATCGACAGATACGCCCGAGGATCCCACCTCCCCAGCAACTTGTGGGTGGACAGGGGACCCCCCAGGCAGGGTCTCGGTCTCCCCTATTACCTCTACTATCTCCCCCGACTCGATTCCAGCAGAGGAGGACTGGTAAGAAACGGACAAGGGGGCAGGAGAAGGGACAACAATAGCCTTCGATGAACTTGAAAAACAAGACGTCAAAATCATATTAGACAAAAGAGCACGAGCAAAGAAAAACAGGCATGACGAAAAGGAAGAACATTATGGTTTCATGAACCACCTAGGGCTGATCTAGGGTGTAACATAACGACATGTGAACCCCCAGGAGCCAGGTATGCCAAAGGAATAATGTCAAGAGGAGTAACTTCACCTTCCCAAGGCTTGAAAGTCGTTACATCCGCCTCCACTACTTTCTTCCCTTTGTCTGCACGCCTCTTTCTTTTAGTGGCAGCAGTGGCAAGGACCTGTGATGAGGGGCTGGGTTCCTCATTAGCACTAGAATCTTTCACACCCCCACCATAGAACGGTTGGGGAGAAGAGAACACTTCCATGTGGGGATCGACCCAGACAACCAGGTCATCATAAAGAAAATCAGAAGGGGGAAGGGGACCCTGTCCAGGCCGAAGGTGGAAGGCGGTCCCTTCAGGACAAAAGTCCCCTCTCCTCCATACAGTGAGACCATTGGAATCCCAAGGGTCACGGTAGAAGCCAACCTGCCTCCTTTCCCGGTAGTTCTAATAAGGGGAGGAGGGGACATGGTACTGAACCGATATAAGTGGTGGTTCGCTGTGCCATTGGCCCAAGAGGTGCAGGGGGCAGGCCAGTGGTACCTCCCACGAGGGGAGATACCCAGCGCCTTCCAGGGAACCAACTCCGCAGCACGATTTGAGAAGAAATAAGGAAATTAGTTACAAAATCTGCACCTGATAATGTAAAGTGACAAAGGCAGGATAGAACCAATTAGAACGTGAAAACGGTGGCTTACCTGGGGTGGTACACTCGGATAGACCCACCAGCGACAAAGTCAGGTCATGTTGAACAACGACTTGATGAGGCAACCAGCCGGATGGCACGGAACTAGCGGCCGGTTTGGTGAAATAGCAGAAAGCATGGTGCTCCCTCCGGGAAAATTGCATCACCTGTTTCGGGGAATAAGTAGTCCCTACGAAAGGCTTACTCCAGAAGACAGGGGGCAAATAACTGAAAGGGTGACCGGGAGCCTTGGGCACCCTTACCCAAACGGTCTTATCCCCATAATCCTTCAAATCATTCAATTCGGGGAAGCAGACGAACGACCTGTTAATGGAAGTGAAAGAGACAAAAGGCCCTTTCCTGGAAAGGTCTAACTTGTATAAGCTACGCCACAACCTGAGCGTCATGGGCAACTTCATAAACTCACACGTCCATATAAAGGAAATAATCTTCCGGGTGGCCTGAGGAAGAAGTTAGTTCAAAGATATCCGGTAATAGCATAACAAATTGGAAAAGAAAGGGTGAAGAGGGAAACGAAGCCCGAAGGCAAAATGGTATACACAGACGGGAAAGAATATGTCACTCTCGTTGTTGGAGGAAACAAAATACTCATTTGCAGTAAGGCCCACGTCCCCTAACCTACACCAGTATCCCTTTTTCCCTAGGGATATGGAAATAATCTTCCAAAACGTACTGGGTCCTGGCCAACACCATCTCCTGAAGGGTCCTTTCCCTTAGTGCAGATGCACTCAGATTATGAGTTCCTTGAAGATCCAACGTAGAAAAATCAAAAGGGGTAAAGATAGTATCGTCAGGGAACATCGGCAGTTGGGGGATTAAATCATCCGCCCAGTGAAAATGAACCCATCTCTTAACCTTCTCCCAATTAGAGGGAGGCTCGTGGGGAAAAACCTCCGGCAGAACGGCAGTCGGAAAAGAGAATCGTGGATTCTCTGTCAAACCTTGATCAAAGTCATGCATCAGATTGGGAGTGGAGACCATCTCGAATGATTAAGAAAGAAAAGGAAGAATTCGAAAAAAGAATATCAAGAAGGCGGTTACAGAGAAAGTAGAATCAGGAACTGAGGCAAAGAAATAAAGGATGACAAAAAGGAAAGGGTATAACGAATGCTGAGTATTTATAAAACATGTGGGCGAAAATGAGTCCGTTTGAAAAGGACGATCAACGGTAAGAAGCAGCTGGAAGCAGGGTGCGAAAAATTTGGCCGCTGAGAATTTGAAGCGCCAAAAACCCTAAAAAAACGCAGTGATTTGATGGGTAATTAATGAGAAAACTTATCCAAACAAGGGTAATGATGAAATAGTACAGCTTGAAATCAAGTACACTGTCCTAGCCTATCAGAGAGGAGATTTGCTTAGAGATTTGGTAAAGTAGAAAAGTCCCAGTAGCCCCAGAAAAACAAAACTCTGGTGGATTGGGAACCTCCCAGAAACAAGGCATGCCCTTGCAGGGTGCTTTGCCAGACGTATACTTGCCAGATGGAGTTCTACAAGATCAACAAAATAATGTAACTCAACATTGCATGTCACAATCTGGCAACTTTCCTCACACTCACTTACGTCTGGGAAGAGGAATGCCAGGAAACTGGGAACGTTATAAGATACAATCTGGGAGACTACACGGGGATAATAACTGCATGGGGAAGGTAATTCTCCAACGATAAGAAAAAGTAAAAGTTGAAGAAAATTAACCTCCCAAAGAAGGACGCGTGGAACAAGAAGATCAAGGGCTAATTCTTTTGCCGCCTAAAGTTCCAAAGGATGTAAGCCTTATTTCAGTGATTTGAAAACCACATTTAAGCCAAAGTGACGGTTCAGTACCCGAGAAACAGTAGAATAATGATAACCGATTTTTAGTGCGTCGTAAACACTAAGAACCTAAGCTATGCAAACACATTTATAACACCCTAAGTACAACTATAGCGAGCATAGAAGTAAGTCAGGGATCGAACCACAGAGAACAAGCGCAAGGAAGATTAAGTGCTATGTGTAGGGAAGTAGTGTGTGTGTATAGGGATGGGTGTTTTGAACTAAACTAGGGAAAGCAAATAAACAAGATTGAGAATAACAATGAGAAGCAAACGGGGTTGGTGAGGATTCACCCTAGGTCGATACTATGTTCTCATACAAAGCTAAGTCAAGGGAGATCGAGCGTGGCTCAATCGAGACACACTAGATGACATGGGGAAGTTGATGACTTATAGTCAATGCGAACGACCCATAATCGCCCTATGTCTCACAAGGGAGTGGCAGGACAAGATATGTATCGAATATCAATCAATCAAACCACAACAACCTCAACCCTAATCTAGCATATGAACGACATTCACCAAACCTAGGGTTTCACCAAACCAAAACCCCTAAGAAGTCTACTCTAGCATGTTTGAAGTGAAAACAACAAAGAACAAGGAAGAATGCATGTATGTAAACATTTGGGCAAGAAATAAACTAGCAATAATGAAGGACAAAGCAAGGAAACTAACTATCAACTACTCTAGAAAGCAATAACCAAAGCAAGAACAAGTTTTGAGAGCAATAGAACAAGTATCAAAGCAATAATCGAACTTAAGAAGAACAAAACATTAAATGACATGAATGTAAGGTAAACTAAGAGAGAAAGCAATAAAGGAAAGTAAACTTACATAAACCAAAGTGCTTGAATGAAAAGGAATTGAAATTACAAAGCTTGAATGTAAATGAAAGCATAAAAATCTAATTCTAGGGCAAAGAAATGTAAAGTAGCAATAGAGTGATGTTTAATAGAAGGGAGGGTTTCTCTCTATCAAAGCATAGGGCTTATGTTCATGAAAGTGCCCTTATATAGGCTATAAGAGTTGGGAACAAAAGCCCTAAAAGAATCCTACGTGGCAAGCTTCGAAGTGAAATTGAAATCGCAGGAATCAGAGTCGCATTCGCCCGAATGGACTGCAGATTCGCCCGAAGCTACCCAGATTCGACCGAATCTGGGTCGAATTCGACCATTCTAGCGTGCTTTGGTCTTCTGATTGGGCTGTAGTGTAAAGCTTCGACCTGGCTTCGACCCCAATTCGACTGAATTGCCCTACATTCGACCAAATGGAAGCCCATTCGGTATTTCTAGAGGCTTTGAGCAATTGACTTGGGCACAGCATGGTCCATTCGACCGAATGAAGCCCAGCTTCGACCGAATGTGGTCCTCATGGCCACTTTGAAGCTTCAAACACCTCTCAAACGAGCTTCGATCTTCGAAATATCTTTGGGGATGACCCGAAACACTTGTGGAAGCCTCGAAACGCGTGCCTTTTCTTCGACCTTGACGTCTAAGCCTCGAACTCAACCCGAATCACCTCGAAATCTCCCGAAAACACCTAAAATGATCTCTAAACACCATGGAGACAAGAACAAGGTAAAATCGAGTGTATAGAGCATAAAAACAATGTAAAACACCGAGATACGACACCAAAGTAGGGCTATAAATGTGCTCTAAATCGAGCTCATCAACACCACCAAGCTTAACTTTTGCTAGTCCCTAGCAAAGAGACTAGGTAGGAACAACATGAAAGCACCGGGCATCCCAAAAACAAACTAACTACAAAAGCAAAACTAAACTAAACTATGAAAGCGATAAAGCCTAAAACTCACTGTCGTAGGAATCACGATCGCACTTAGCACGTATGACAAGCCCTTTAAACCTCAAGGTCTCCCAAAGAGGACGAGTTAGGTCTCGTGAGGTTTTTCAGAAGGAGATCAACAAATCCTATGCAATGCAAATGCAAGTATGAAAACTATATGCAACTAAAAACTATAATGCAAAATCTAATCATGATGCAATGCAAGGTGAGGGGAAATCAAAGCAACGCGAGCTGTGTACAAGCAAAACTCTTCCCTAGCCATAGGCGTGCAAGTACAATGGTCTCAAATAGCGCAATACCAAAGAGAATGACCAATTCCACAAGCTTGAGATCACTAGGGCAAGCAACAACAAAGGTATGCCACCCACTACCTAAAGAGGTCACAAGTCTACACTCCCCGGGTAATTTCTCAAAAGATGTGAGAAATATGCGATTACGCTCATGTGTTTGATTATGGTTCGTGTTTCGCTCATAATCATCCGACTAAAGATGAGTCGGGAATCAAACACCTAATAGGGGAGAATCATGGGGATTGTGTCTTATCTTACTCCAGCATAGAACAAACTAATCGGACCAAGTCGAACAAGTTAGCACCAAGGGTTGTAACGTTGGCTTAGGGTTAAGGTGGGATACATTTGGGAATGTGGAGCTAAGTAGAGGATAGCAAGTGACCCTAAACAAAACACCCACAAACATCTCATGATAAACCAATGAAAACCATATCCAACAACCATAAATAACCCAATAAACTCATGTAAGCATAATGATCTCCATCATAAAACACCAAAAACATGAAATCTCATAAGCACAAGTGTGTCTAAGCTCATCTCCCAATAAAACATCGACCTTCTCACTCACATGAATATGTATGTGTATAAAATCTCAATGAAAAACAAGAGAAAGGTCGCCTCAAACATAGAATATGTATGGATAAAAACAATGAAAGCACTAGAGGAAATAGGAGAAGTAATAAGAGCTTGACATGAAATGGATAGAGTTATATAAACCAACAACCGTAATATCATAACCAAAAACCTACTCATCGATGTAGCACACAACAACCCTACCATCACTTAAGCTATCCTCTAGGTGAGAAGAGGGAATATTTGGCTCATGTGGAGGTTAAATAATATGGCTACAAAAGAAAAGGAAAAGGCAAAAACTAGGCTCATCCTAAAGTCAATTTCGTTCAAGGTAGGCTATTTGGCTATGTAGCTTAACTCTAGCGAACGTGTTATCATCCCTGGTCTCAAGAAAAGCCGACTACGCTGGAGAAGAACCGACATAATACTTAGATCCCTCAACTAGCACTCACAATGAATGGAACTCGCAAGGAGTCCAAGAAGGCTCATTCCTTACAAGCTAGTCGAAATGCGCTTCTAAAGGTAGTCATCCAAGCCACCAACCAAGCAAACCCCAATTCCCCCAAGCTATGTAGAAAACGGACGAACTTTAGGTCCCAAAACAGGCACAAGGCTAAGGAAATATGAGTTTGCATAGGGACATGAAATGTGCACAATAGAAGCTTGCATGCTAGACTCGCAACTCAACCATTTAATGAAAGCAAGGATAAAACACAACTACAACCTAAACATGAAACTATACAAGCTAAACAAGACAAAAACTAAACAAACTAAACATGTGAAAAACTAAAAGAAAAACTAAGCAATAGTTACAATAATGCAAATCTTTCGGAATTTTAAAAGCGTAAGCGCATCCTCCCACAAGCTAGCTCAAGAGCCGTCTCGGCGATGGGGAAGGCGAAAGAAAAACCAAAAGAACGAAAGATAGGCATTATTGAAACTAAAGAGAACACAAAACAAGCATCATGAAACAACAAACACCGGGTTATCTCCCGCAAGTACTTTTGTTTAACGTCGTTAAGTTCGACACAACTAACCACCAGCTCAAGCAACAAATGAAAAGCTAGGGAAAGAAACCATACCTGAGCTAGGAGCAGACTCACTCCTAGCATCGCCATCACCTCGTACATGGTGACCCAAAACTCTCCACCTCGCAGCAGTGGCGGAGGTAAGCAATGTAGCACCGGGGTCACCCGGATGAAAACTCAAATATGGGGCTCCCCCAAGCTTAGGTGGAGCCATCTTCTTCTTCTTTTTGTATTCTTTTCTTTTTCTTTTTCTTACCCGCTTCCTCTTGCGGGGTTGCTTGTCAACACTTTGAACTTCTTCATCAATGTGGGAGTGCACAAGAACAAACTCCTTCCCCTTCACAACATCATCAAACTTTTTCTTCTTTTTCTCATCAATCTTCACCTCATCACAAGTCACCAAATCATCATGTATATGGGCATTAAGAACATCAAGCCCCCCAATCTTGTCACCTTGAGAATCATCAACCACATCTAGAGAGAAAAGTTGCTCGACCATGGGCTCTTTTGAAGACTTAGCAAACCCAAAAACTACTTGCTCATTGGGTACCCTTATAGTAATGGTTTCGGCTTCACAATCGATTAGGGCACCCAAGCTCTTCAATGCATCTCGCCCAAGAATGAGGGGGGGGGGGTGTAGGAGTCTTCCACCATGTCAAGCACAACAAAATCACATGGGACAACAACGCTCCCCACTTGGATTGGAAGATCCTCAAACTCCCCACATGTCACTTTGACGCTCCGGTCGGCTAGTTGGATGGATTTCTTTGATGGCTTAAGCTCAAAAGCAAGGTGCTTGGCAATACTCATTGGCATTAGGTTAATTAAGGCCCCCAAATCGGCAAGTGCTCCTTTGGGTTTTTGGTTCCCAAGAGTAACGGGGAGCACAAAGGGTCCTCTAGCTTTTTCTTTCTTAGCCCAAGTGCCTTGGACAATGGCACTCACTTGCTCCGGTAGATTCACAACCTCACTTTCTAGCTTCTTTTTGTTCCCCAAGAGTGTCTTCAAGTACTTGGCATATTGAGGCATTTGCTCCATTGCCTCTAAGAACGGGATTTTCATTTCCAGTCGCTTCATATGCTCAAGAAACTTAAGAAATTTGGCTTGCATTTGCTTCTCCACCGCTCTATATGGGAAAGGAAGCAGTGGGCCATGTAAACGTTCACAAGCTCGCCACTCTTGCATTTCTTTCCAATAATCCTCTTGCTCCAACTTCTTCTTTCCTTTTTCATTCACTTCATCTCTCTTCTCAACCTCTTCTTCTTTCTTTTCCTCACAAACTTCCTCAAGAAATTCTTCTTCTCCCTCTCTACCAAGCTCATGCTCAACATCTTCTTGTAAATCACTATCCATAGAAGGACCATCACCCAAATCATCACTTGAAGCTTCAATTGGACCCGGATAGGAAGTACCCGATCTAAGGAAGATCGCCTTGCATGTGTGGTGGTTTGATGGTTGGTTAGGAGGTGGAGGTTGGGTGGATGGGTTAGGTTGAGGGTTGGATGGGAATAGCATAGGTGGAGGTGGTTGGGCAAATTGTGCAAGTTGGGTCTCCAATTGCTTTTGTTGGGTTTGAAGTTGCGCCATTTGAGAAATCAAAGTTTGATTGAGTTGGGGTAAGGTATTCAATTGGGTAGTCATGAAGTCTTGGTTGGGAGTGGGGTTAGGAAGTGGTTGGGTGGTTAGGTAAGATTGGTTGGGATTAGGTCGTGGCACTTGTGGGTAAGGCTTATTTCCAATTGGCCTAGGGAAGCTACCACCGGCTTGATTGTTGTAAGAACTATAGTTTTTGTAGCCTTGGTTGAAGTTTCCTTGACCATTGTTAGGATTGAAGGGTGGTCGGGAGGCCGGATTGTTGAACAAGCTATATTGAGAATGCCCTTAACCTTGGTTCCCATAACCCATAGCCGCTATATGTTTGGGATTGCACCCATACCCATCAAAGTTCGTCGCTTGGGCCCCTTCATAAGCACTTGACCCATACTCTACCGATGCCACATGATCCGGACTTCTTCCTCCACAATAAGATGCATCATGATTAGTGCCCCCACAAATGTGACATGAAAAACGTTTGGCTTCATTAGCGGCGGAGACATTGGAGCTTCCTTGTGCTAGCTTAAGCTTGGACAATTTCTTGTCCATGATAGCTTCAATTTTTTCACCAATCGAATCAATATTTACACCATCGATCACGCCCCTTTGTTGTTTACTACCTCTTGTACCATCCCAAGTGTTATTCTTGGCAACCTCTTCGATCATGGCTTTCACACGGTCGCATGGGATTTAGAGTTGCCCACCAACCGCGGAGTCTAGGAGTGCCTTTGTTGAATCATCAAGCCCATCATAGAAAAAGGTGTTCAAATGGTTCTCCCCATATTCATGATGGGGGCAAGCTCGGAGGATACCCTTAAATCTAGTCCATGCGGCACATAGGCTCTCATTGTCCTCTTGTGTGAATGATGCGATCTTTTTGCGCCAATCTTGCGTGCGGTTTGTAGGATAGAACCTTTCGAGGAACGCCGTTCTCAATTGCTCCCATGTAGTGATGGAGTTGGGCTCTAAACATTTATACCAATCCTTGGCGTCCCCCGCTAGACTAACCGAAAAAAGGCATAGCTTGATGTAATCGGGGTGGTTAGGGCATTGAGGTATGAACCTACAATTCTCCATGAATGCCTCCAAGTGTAAGAGAGGACATTCATTTCTTAACCCGCAAAATGGATTTTCCTTTACCATTCTTGTGTTTTGTGGGTCTATGCGGAAGTTCGGTGGGGCATTAGGTAGTACCACGGCCTCTTGAAAATCTCTTGAGCTCGGGGCCCCAAATTTCCCAAATAGTGGTTGATTGTCGGCCATTGATGGAGGTGGATTGGGTCTAGACGATTAACGTGGAGTAGGAGGAGGAGATCGTCTAGTGACCATTTGTATCTCTGGATTGTAAGGAATAAGTTGTAGCTGTGATCTCCTTGTGTTATGGCTCATGCAAAAACACTAGAAACCAAGCGTAAGCACTGACAAGCAAGAATTATTTAAACAAAAACTAAAGAAAGCAATAAAATGGACTACACAAGCACAAAAGCTAACTGTAACGCGTTGCTCCCCCGCAACGGCGCCATTTTGATAACCGATTTTTAGTGCGTCGTAAACACTAAGAACCTAAGCTATGCAAACACATTTATAACACCCTAAGTACAACTATAGCGAGCATAGAAGTAAGTCGGGGATCGAGTCACAGAGAACAAGCGCAAGGAAGATTAAGTGCTATGTGTAAGGAAGTAGTGTGTGTGTATAGGGATGGGTGTTTTGAACTAAACTAGGGAAAGCAAATAAACAAGATTGAGAATAACAATGAGAAACAAACGGGGTTGGTGAGGATTCACCCTAGGTCGATACTATGTTCTCATACAAAGCTAAGTCAAGGGAGATCGAGTTGGCTCAATCGAGACACTCTAGATGACATGGGGAAGTTGATGACTTATACTCAATGCGAACGACCCATAATCGCCCTATGTCTCACAAGGGAGTGGCAGGACAAGATATGTATCGAATATCAATCAATCAAACCACAACAACCTCAACCCTAATCTAGCATATGAACGACATTCACCAAACCTAGGGTTTCACCAAACCAAAACCCCTAAGAAGTCTACTCTAGCATGTTTGAAGTGAAAACAACAAAGAACAAGGAAGAAAGCATGTATGTAAACATTAGGGCAAGAAATAAACTAGCAATAATGAAGAACAAAGCAAGAAATCTAACTATCAACTACTCTAGAAAGCAATAACCAAAGCAAGAACAAGTTTGGAGAGCAATAGAACAAGATTCAAAGCAATAATCGAACTTAAGAAGAACAAAAAATTAAATGACATGAATGAAAGGTAAACTAAGAGAGAAAGCAATAAAGGAAAGTAAACTTACATATACCAAAGTGCTTGAATGAAAAGGAATTGAAATTACTGTAACACCCCGCAAATTTGAATGTTATTTATTTAATTTAAATCGCGATAAAAAAAATATAATAATAATTTTCTTTATGGATTATTAATAAACATCGAAAATTTAATATTTTGACTCATAAATATGTACTATCTAAGTGATGAATACATTTAATAATATGAGAGAATATTATTTAAATAAAGTTGAGTAATTTAATAATAATTATAATAGTTTCGTTCTTAAATTTGAGTCAAATGAAGTTCGCTTTTAATTTTTCGGGTTAAAATTAACGGGCTACGTGAGTAGTATAGCCCAAACTATTTTGTGGGTTAGGGTTTGAGATATAAAATAATAACCCATCTTGTTGAAGAGGTAGCCGTCACACCTCCTTCTCCATCTCAATCCTCTCTACTCCTCCCTCACGGTTTGCACTCAAACCCGCAAACACCGCGACCTCCACCGCCACAACCGCTGTCTTGAACCCCCACGAGCACCACCACAGCCGGCTGCAGCGTCCTCCTCCTCCTGTGCAGCTGCGAGACCACCCAAAACAGCAGCTCAGGGCTGCGTTTTGGTGCCCAGAACAGCAGCAAAGGGCTGCGTTTTTCGCTCCAAACAGCAGCCATGGCTGCCCATTTCCCTCTCTCTTATTTCTCCTCATTGTGCCCGGTTCATAAGAGGGGCGTAAGAACCTCCTTCGAAGTGATTTTTGCGACTTGTTATCTTGCAGCTGTAGGTAAGTACACGCAGTAGCTAATTCTTGTATCTTGCATATGTTTTCTTTGCGTAGCAATATTATATGAGCTATGTTGGATACGAACTGCTATTAAATATTAGTAAGTTAGTGCTACAAGTGGGAATCAGCTGTAGACATAGTAGGGAAGGAGTTTTGATATCGCGAGATTGGAATGTTGGATTGTATGAGATTGAAATGGGAATAAGTCCCCTTATTTGAAGAGACATTAAGTTGGATATTTACTGTGACTCCACTGGATTGGTACCCCAGCTGGATTAGTTCCCGGAGGCATGGACCGTCTATATATGGTCGCTGTACGGGGGTATGATCATACTTTGCCATTGGGCGCCGGCATGGCCGTCACCGTCCTTGGCTGAGGTGTTGCCATGTGGGTCTTGCAAACCCCAATATGGTGGCCTCTAGTCACATATGAAGATATATAAAAGTAATTGAAGAAATAGAAGACGGTGAAGATTTTGAGAAGTATATAGAATTGAAAAATAGATGGAGTAGGTGCTTACACATTGGAGTATCCACCCCACCTTGTTTTGTTGAATTTAATTAGTGGTTACATTTACATAATTTATTAGTAGTTACTGACGTGTACTGTTTGTTTCCTTGTTGATGGCTTATCTTTGATGGCCCTGCTATGACACGTTGGTCTATGACCTTACGTTGAGCAGTAGGGGTATCATAGATAGCACTTGCAGGTTTTTGGAGTCCTTTGCATTGCATACGGGGGGTATTGAGTGAGAATCTTAACACGTGCCATGTTCTAACTATTTTTGACGCTTTAAGTGTTTTTGGATTGAAATTGTATATGTTTTTGGTTGAGGCGCGTGCCCTCCTTTTGATGTAATCAGTTCCGCTGCAAAGTTTTATTTCGCTTTATGTTTCGTTATAGTATCTTGAATGGCTTGTTTAGCTGGTTATGTTTTTGGAAAACCTAAGTGTTTACATGGGAACCACGATCCATGCTCAGCATGTCGACAGAGGTTTTGGCGATGATCATTCCGCCGTGATCTTATTACAAGGCCATTAATGCCTCTTCTTATGATGGTTCATTGTTTGTTTGATTTTTTTTGGTGCGTTAAAATTCAAGGCAGATGCTGCCGAAATTTTCGTAGAATTTTGTTTGAAAGTTTTTCCATAACCTCTTTAAATCAAACTTTATTTGTCTTTTTATTTTCTTTTATTTTGTTTTAAGTGTAACACCCGAATTTCCTTCGTTCTCTCGCGGTTTTGGTTCCGTTCAGAGGGTCGAAAATTCAGGGGTGTTACAGGTGGTTACCAGAGCCAGTGGTTCCTATCTTTCCTAAACGCTTTGTGTTTTCTTTAATACTTATTCTTTTTGTTTTTTTTAAGTTAAACTGTTCTGAGAGTATGGGTAGATATGGGTTAGGTGCATTTCCATACGCATGCGTTTTGATTATTACTGCACATCAAATTTACATGTTTAAGTCTACGCTCTTTGCGATGATTGTAGTGGATCCTTGTAATGGATTTGTTGTGACTTAACAAATGACATACTATTAGTTGTAATTTCAAGCATGAATTATGGTTGTAGGAGTAAATGTTGCAAATTTTGGGTTGCGTAAAAGGCTACATTTCTTTTTTTTTTTTATGTAAATGTCCTAGTTAAGCTACGGGTTATCGTACTTACCTTCATGTGGATGGTTATAAAAACCTCCAACCTTATATTAGTTGATTATGTGCGTATATTTCATTGGTTAGTAGTCTATGTCGATATTATTTAGGTAAGCTTATTAGTTAATTTCTTTAAGTACAGTTATATACTAGTTATTTTAAAATAAAGCTGAATTTCATACAAAACAAGAATGTATGCCTAGTATGAATTTGTATACAAAGTGTGTTCTTGGCGATGAAGCACATTATCTTAACGAATCGTGAACATCTCTCGATTTTAGAACTTTTGATTGCAGGGAAATGCCTCCGTTGTCTAGCCAACGTTTGAAGAGGCGCTCGACAAATAAGGCCTTACGAGATCTAGTCATGGAACTAGCCGAGGAAAGGAGATCTAGGTCTGCGCTTGAGGTTGAGACGGCAGCCTCCATGAGCAAAAGCATCTCGCAGAACAAACCCCCTGTGTTTACCGGAGCTGGAGAACCCGCAATTTTAGAGAACTGGTTACGAGAATTTGATAAGATTTTCAATGTGGTGCAATGCCCCGAGCATCTGAGAGTGGACCAAGCCGCTTTCTACCTACAAGAAGAAGCTGATTACTGGTGGTCCAATACCAGAGATAACTTGATGAGTGACCCTCATGAGCCGCTGCAATCACTAGTGGAAAAAAAGTTATTGGCTGCTACTTATTGGCTGCGGTTTTTAGAAACACGCAGCCCATATGAATAAAAAAAATGTGGTAAAAAAAAAAGTGAACAAGGGCTGCGGTTTGTACACAAAACCGCAGCCCCAATGTGTTTCAAAAAGTCTAATAAAGAAAGGGCTGCGGTTTTTTACGTGTCCGCAGCCCTTAGGCATTTGAAAATTTAATAAAGAAAATTAAAAAAAAAATATTGTACAGGGGCTGCGGACATCACATAAAACCGCAGCCCTTTCCCATTAAAATAAAAAAAAAAATTTGGAAAAAAAAATTATAATACAAGGGCTGCGGACAACCCAATAAACCGCAGCCCCAAACCTTCTTCTCAAATTAAAGTTTCTAATTTATCCGGGAATTGTAACGTTCAAGCTACTGTATTGCTTTCTTCTCAAAGTAACGTTCTTCTCAAAGTTTCAAAACCCACGAAATTCTTCTTCAAAACCCACGATTTTCTTCTCAAACTTTTCATCTTCTTCTTCTTCAATTGCCTTTCCTCTTCTTCTTCCTCCTAATTTTCTCAAACCCACGAAAGTCTTCTCAAAGTAACGTTCAAGCTACTGTGTGCTCTTCTTCAATTCCCTACTGTGTGCTCTTCTTCTTCAATTCCCTACTGTGTGTTCTTCTTTCAACTATTCTAAAACCCACTGCATATTCTTCAAACTCTTTCATTCGATTTCGACAAAAACCCACTGTTCGAATTGAAGTTACTGTTCGAGCTTCTTCATAGAAGTTCTTGTTCTTCAAGCTTTCAACCCACTTTCAAGGTATAATTTTGATTTTGTTTCATTGTATTTTAGGTCTTAGTTTTTTATACTAATATTGATTTTGTTTTACATTTTAAAGGTTACAAAACCCAATTGAAGTTACTCATATCTAAACCCACGAAATTTCAAGGTATTATTTTGATTATAAGTGTTCAAGTTCATTGTGTTTTAGGGCTTTAAATATTTATGTATTTTGTTAAAAATGTGGTTTGTTATTGTATATATGTTTGAATTATTAGAACTAGATTGAATATGTGTATTTTTATGTTTAAAAAAATGTGGTTTGTATTATTGTATATATGTTTGTTATTGTATATATGTTTGAATATATATTGATGTATAAAGTATAAAATTAGAATATAAATTAAAGTATTAAGAATTAAAGTTTTAGGGCTTTAATTATTTATGTACTTTGTTAAAAATATGGTTTGTCATTGTATATATGTTTGTATTATTAGAACTACATTGAATATATGTATTTTATTTTATGGTTAAAAAAATGTGGTTTGTTATTGGATATATGTTTGTTATTGTATATATGTTTGAATATATATTGATGTATGAAGTATAAAATTAGAATATAAATTGAAGTATTAAGAATGAAGTATAAACAAGTATGAAGTAGTGCTTATATAGAATTAAAATATGTTTTAAAGGTTAAATGTGTTTGGTATAAATAAGTAAATATGTTAAAAAGTTGTTATTAATTTTGTTTTGAATTAAATAATCAGACTTAGGATGACAAAAGATCGTTCTTGGATGTATGGAAGCATTGAATCGTCGGAATTTATTGATGGCGTGTTAGAATTTTGTAGTGTTGCGGTTGAACATCAAATTAGGACGGGGGGAGTTGGTTTTTATTGCCCATGTGTCAATTGTGGCAATGTATCAAAGGTAGATAGTGTTTATATGCTTAGGGAGCACATACTCCGACGTGGGTTTAGGCCTCAATATCATGTTTGGGTTTGGCATGGTGAGGAGGGAGTTTACAAGGAAAATAGGGTTGTTGAGGATGTCAATAATGTGGCCGATGTTAATGAGGATGTAGTGGATGAAGAGAATGTTGATGAGGATGTGGATCGTGTTGATGAGATGATGGAGGGAGTCGAGGGTGAGTTAGGAAAACGTCCTCGTGTATTTGACTTGTTGACAGAGGCTTCTCAAAAGCCTTTGTATCCTGGATGTACAAAGTTCACCAAGCTTACAGCAGTTTTGACGATTTTCAACATTAAGTCAAAGTTCAATTGGAGTGACACTAGTTTCACAATGTTATTAGAAGCGTTAGGTGAGATGCTTCCCGAGGGAAATGAACTTCCAAAGTCGACATACTATGCCAAAAAGCTAATGTGTCCTTTCGGGTTAGAGTACCAGAAGATTCATGCGCGTCCGAATGATTGTGTATTGTATCGGAATGAAAACGAGAACTTAGAAGAGTGTCCTAGGTGTGGGTTATCGCGTTACAAGCGTAAAGGGGCTCGAGATGCTAAAGGGCCCCCGGCTAAGGTATTGTGGTATCTTCCAATAATACCAAGATTCAAGCGCTTGTTTTCTATAAAGAAAGATGCGTTAAATTTGAGGTGGCATGCAAATAGGGTGAAGAAAGATCACTTGCTCACACATCCATCCGATTCTCCGGAGTGGAAGAGTATTGATAGGTTGCACAAGACTTTTGGGGATGAAGTTCGTAATTTAAGGCTCGGACTGTGCACGGATGGAATGAACCCATTTGGCAATCTTAGTTCTCAACATAGTACTTGGCCGGTACTTTTAGTTATTTATAATTTGCCACCTTGGTTGTGTATGAAGCGTAAGTACATTATGCTTTCGCTTCTTATCTCGGGCCCTAAGCAACCTGGTAACGACATAGATGTACATCTTGCACCTCTTATTGAGGATTTGAGAAAGATGTGGGATGAAGGAGTTTCCGTGTATGATGCATATGCTAATGAGGAGTTCACCTTGCGTGCAATGCTTTTATGCACCGTTAACGATTTTCCGGCTTATGGAAACTTATCAGGGTATAAGAACAAAGGGAAGAAAGCGTGCCCAATATGTATCGATGACATGGAATCCACGTGGATTCCTAAGTGCAAACATGTATTCATGAATCATCGAAAGTTCCTCCCACGAGATCACCAATACCGTAAGAAGAAGAAGATGTTCAACGGGGAGGTTGAGGACCGTGTAGCTCGTCGACCGTTGTCCGGTTATGAGGTTTACGAACAAGTTAAGGGGGTTGAAACTGTATTTGGTAAAACAGGGCAAGTGCAAGGGGGTGAAGATCGACTGTGGAAAAAAGAATCAATCTTTTGGACGCTTCCATATTGGAGAGATCTACAGGTTAGGCATTGTCTTGACGTTATGCATATAGAGAAAAATGTATGCGATGCCATACTCGGGACTCTCATGAACATTCCGGGTAAGACAAAGGATAATAAGGCCGTGCGAGATTACTTTGAATGTAAGGGTATTCGTCCGGAGTTGTGGGCACAGGTTAAGGGGAGTAAGAAAAGAGAAAGAACTGATGAAGTTGGTGGTAGTAGCAAGGGAAAGGTCGGTAAGAAGAAGATGAGTAGTGAAAAAGTTTATTTGCCTCCAGCTTGCTACACATTGTCCAAAGCAGAGAAGCGAGCCTTTTGTGAGTCTTTGTATGGCATTAAGGTTCCCTCTGGGTACTCATCTAACATGAAGAGATTTGTGACCCTTAATGGTGAATTGAAGTTGGGAAGCATGAAATCTCACGATTGCCATGTAATGATGCAAGTGTTCTTACCGATCGCACTACGTGGAATATTGCCAAAACATGTGAGATATGCTATTACCGAGCTATGTTCGTTCTTCAACACTATTTGTAGTAAAGTTCTTGATCCCTTTAAACTTGATGCTCTTCAACTCGACGTGATTGTAACTTTATGCAAGTTTGAGATGTATTTTCCACCTTCTTTCTTTGACATAATGGTTCATCTTATTGTTCATCTTGTTCGTGAAATCAAGCTTTTAGGTCCAGTTTTTCTAAGGTGGTGCTATCCTTTTGAGAGACACATGGGTGTGTTACAAAACAAAGTGAGGAATCCAGCACAACCAGAGGGGAGTATGATTCAAGGCACTGTAAGCGATGAGATTGGTAATTTTATAGCCGAGTATATGGCTATGGCAAAGCCTATTGGACTACCCACCTCTCGACATGAAGGAAGACTTGAGGGAAAAGGAACAATTGGATCTAAAACAATCACACCTTCTCGGGATAGTCTGTTACAAGCACACCTGTATGTGTTGCATCATATTTCAGAAGTTCATCCTTTTTTGAATGAGCATTTTGATATATTGCGCGCAAAATATCCGTCTAGAGGTGATAGGGCATTGATGCAGTTGCATAACAAGACGTTCATTGATTGGTTTCATAACCGAGTAATATGTGAAGAACTAAAGGGTGTATCTGAAACTGTTAAGTGGTTAGCTTTTGGTCCTCGTGATGATGTCAACAAATATGAGGGTTACGATGTCAATGGGTTTACATTTGGACTGAGAGTCAAGATAAGAAGTCATCGTATCTGCAGAATAGTGGGGTTTCTATTTGTCGTCATCTACATTTTACGCGAGTGCCAAGGATCAATCGCCGGTTGATGCTAAATCGGTATACTACGGGCGGGTACATGAAATATGGGAGCTTGACTATTGTACTTTCACTATGGGTCTTTTCAAATGCAAGTGGGTGGATAATAATCGACGATGCGTTAAAAATGACGACCCTTGTGGATTCACTCTTGTAGACTTGGATCGCTTGCGTGATGGTGAGGAGCCATTCATACTAGCCACACAAGCCAACCAAGTATTTTACATTGAAGACCCTTCTAATAAACAATGGTCTATTGTTGTACCGGGAAAAAGAAGTATCCTTGGTATAGGTGATGTTGAGGATGAGGAAGAATATAATGCTTTTGAAGACTCCCCGCCCTTTATCAATCCAAAATCGGTGAATGAAGATGATGAAGATGTTGGTTATATGCGTGTAGATCACACGGAAGGAATACATTTGAATTAAGTGATTCACAAGGTATGAATTATTTAAGGTTATTAATTTTGGCCTTTTCGGGCGTAAAGTAGCTTAAACGTTGTTTGTTATGAATGAAACTTGGCACACACCACTATTTGGTATATATAAATGTGTTGAAGTTGTTAGAATTGATAATAGTTGTCATATGCTTGAAATTAAGGGTCAAGTTGCGTTTTTAACGGTTTTTGAATGAATTTTGTCATTTTCGGGCGTAAAGTAGCTTAAACGTTGTTTGTTATGAATGAAACTTGGCACACACCACTATTTAGTATATATAAATTGTGTTGAAGTTGTTTAGAATTGATAATAGTTGTCATATGCTTGAAATTAAGGGTCAAGTTGCGTTTTTTAACGGTTTTGAATGAATTTTGTCATTTTCGGGCGTAAAGTAGCGTAAACGTTGTTTTGTTAATGAATGAAACTTGGCACACACCACTATTTAGTATATATAAATGTGTTGAAGTTGTTAGAATTGATAATTGGTTTCATATGCTTGAAATTACGGGTCAAGTTTGCGTTTTTTAACCGGTTTTGAATGAATTTTGTCATTTCGGGAGCTAAAAGGTAGCTTAAACGTTGTTTGTTATGAATGAAACGTGGCACAAAACCCACTATGTAGTATATATAAATGTGTTTGAAGTTTTAGAATTGATAATAGTTGTCATATGCTTGAACTTCCGGGTCAAGTTGCGTTTTTTAAACGGTTTTGAGTGACTTTTGGTCATTTTCAGGCGTAAAAGTAGCTTCAACGTTGTTTCTTAATGAAATGAAACTTGGCACACACCACTATTTGTATATATAAATGTGTTGAAGTTGTTAGAATTGATAATTGGTTTCATATGCTTGAAATTAAGGGTCAAGTTGCGTTTTTTAACGGTTTTGAATGAATTTTGTCAATTTCGGGCGTAAAGTAGCTTAAACGTTGTTTGTTATGAATGAAACTTGGCACACACCACTATTTAGTATATATATAAATGTGTTGAAGTTGTTAGAATTGATAATAATTGTCATATGCTTGAAATTAAGGGTCAAGTTGCGTTTTTTAACGGTTTTGAATGAATTTTGTCATTTTCGGGCGTAAAGTAGCTTAAACGTTGTTTGTTATGAATGAAACTTGGCACACACCACTATTTAGTATATATACATGTGTTTGAAGTTGTTAGAATTGAAAATAGTTGTTAATTAGCGTCAAACTTAAGGTCAAGTTGCGGTTTTTTAACTGTTTTGATGAATTTTGTCATTTTCGGGCGTAAAGTAGCTTTAAACGTTGTTGTTATGAATGAAACTTGGCACACACCACTATTTAGTATATGTAAATGATGTTGAAGTTGTTAGAATTGATTAATTGGTTTCATATGCTTGACCTTAAGGGTTCAAGTTGCGTTTTTTAACGGTTTTGACTGAATTCTGTCATTTTCGTGCGTCGTTAAAGTTAGCTTAACGTTGTTTGTTATGAATGAAACTGGCACACAACCCACTATTTGGTCTAATAACTGTGTGAAGCTGTCTAGAATTGATAATAGTTGTCATATGCTTGAAATTACGTGTTCAAGGTGCGTCTTTTTTTAACTTGTTTTTACTTGAATTTGTCATTTTGGCGTAAAGTAGCTTAACGTGGTTTTTACTGAATGAAACTTGGCACACACCACTATTTAGTATATATAAATGTGTTGAATGTTGTTAGAATTGATAATTGGTTCATATGCTTGAAATTAAAGGGTCAAGTTGCGTTTTTTACCGGTTTTTGAATGAATTTTGTCATTTTCGGGCGTAAAGTAGCTTAAACGTTGTTTGTTATGAATGAAAACTTGGCAACACCACTATTTAGTATATATAAATGTGTTGCAGTTGTTAGAATT